>JABCKV010000138.1:0-46230 GCA_018282005.1 Asterophora parasitica
ATGGAGGCCGAATATATGGCTCTTGGTCAAGCTACGCGCGAGCTTTTGTGGCTCAGGTCTTTTCTCGACGAACTCGATCTTTTACCTGATAGACCGACCGATCTTATTACCGACAGTCAATCCGCCATCGCGTTCGCCAATAATGCTATATATATTTCATGCACGTAGCAAGCATATCGACATACGGCACCATTTTATTCGAGAACATTTCGCTTCTAACGAAGTGCAGATCTTCCACTGCATGTCAGCCGAAAATCGAGCCGATATTTTAACGAAGGCACTTACTCGTCCTGACCACGAGCAAAAGCTCATCAAACTTGGTTTAATGTCGGACTCGAGGGGGAGTGTTGAATGATTAATATGCAAGTCCTTTATTATTTCGTCTGCTTTTACTTACTTTACTTACTGTACATATATGATTCATTCTTGATGTCATGTTTCATTTTATTTCTTACTCATTGTATTATTAACTACGTTGCGCCACTTGTACATCACCTCCTCTTAATCTATCTTGTTGTCCTCCCATATTATTTTCGTCCAACACATTCCTTAACGGGGATGGCTTGGAACCTTGACTTGACATCTTCCATGTCTCTGTCTGCCAATCCACTTCCATTACCGGATGTGTGCTGTACAGCTATATTGGGTACCGTCGTTATAACACAACATTTTTTCGTCCCCAAAAGACAAACATTCGGCAAGCTTCGCGGTTTCTACCAAAGGTCAACTGTATTGAGGAGCGTCTACAATGCCCCCATCGACTGCGACCATCAACGTTATGCCTACTGTACCAGTCTCCATACGTCGCTGCTATTAGCCCGCCCGTCGTCTCTACTGAGGAAGGTCGAACTCTGGTTCTCGTTTAGCTGACGCTGAAGGAAATGAGAAGCACCACGCCGTCGTGAGCTTCCCTGCGACTTGGTGAAGTCAGCTTCCTATGATCGTCTGTGACTTCTGCTGATCCTTTCGGAGGTCAAACCGTCAACTGCATTCGGAAGAGCACCCACAATGCCCCCGATGATTAACTACATACTTGCTCATCCAAACGTCGCTGCTATCAGCCCGCCTGTCGTGTCTACTACGGAGAAAGGTCGAACTCTGGCTCTCGTTTTGGTTGACGCTGAAGGAAATGAGAAGCACCACGCCGTCGTGAGTTTCCCTGCGACTTGTGAAGTCAGCTTCCTATGTTCGTCTGTGACTTCTGCAGATCCTTTTTCCAAAGATGCGGAGGCGGCAACCCTGGGAGGCTTGGACCTTATCTAAAAGGCAGACACCCGAGTATCATACTCCGGCGTTCACTGAAGAGTAGAAAGGGTGAATGGGTCTGGGCGGACATCCCCTCCAAGCAATGGAAGGCTGGCTGTATTAGGACCTGATCCCCCAGATATAGGCGTATTCCAGCGAACGAGAAAGGGTCTTTTTACATGGGCTAGTTTATCTTGTTGCGACAGAGCACCGCACCTTCCCTTGAGGAAGATGCATCTATTAGCCTAGCTGATCCAAGATGGGGATTAGATAGGCCGAAAACTCATGAGGTTATCATCACGCAAGCTCTTTGCAAAATAGATGCAAAATAGATACGTACATAGGACGCAGTACCGTGCCAGTACGAAATATCCACCCAAAGCTCACTGCCAAGTATGGAAATGTTCTAGACAAGGACCATGGAATTTCATAGATTGTAACATGCATGCGTACACATACACAACGCTGAACGACATTGATGAGTATGACAAGACACAGCGTGATGAAGATCAAGATGGGCTGCCCGAAGAGGAATGCGTGAGTGGAAGACGGATACGAAAATATTGCGAGTAACTCACCACGGCGAAAGCACACGACTAACCTGTGTAGTGCACGTGCAGGCTTCAATGAAAAACCAAACACCGAATCAATAAAATAGTTCGCGCATTTGACCCATCGCAATTCGCGAATGAACAGGTCCTGGGGTCCAACACATGTGAGCATCTCTCCCTCGTGGTTCTGAGGTTACCAGCCAAGAACAGCGAGGATTATCGGCGGCCGACTGAGTTACTTAGACATGATGGTAAGCAATAGCAAGTTATTTATTGATGTGTGTAAGCGATCCAGGCTCTTCCGCGGGCCATGACCATTACCTCCGCGTCCTAATCTTTCTCCCAAGGGAATCTATAGAAACTATTCCAAGATCATAGAAACGCTCTCGAATGTCGGCGCTTTCGTCTTTCTTTCCGGCAAAATTCCTTTCTTCTCCAATGATTCCTCGCGATCGGACATCAGACCCGCTCCAGCACCTACGCTTCGCGCTGGAAACGATGCCAGGATCCAGGAAGTATGTATTTACGCCCGCTACTCGCGCCGAAATCCTCTCAGAGCTGTATGTGGCGTTCTGGGGCCCGTACGCGCATCTGTTCCTGCCAAACTCCAACTCCAGCTTGCCACTCCATAAGACGCTGAGCCAGGTCCAGTCAGATCTCGGGTTTTCAGGTGCAGGGAGGACGGAGACTCCAGTGCCGGGGATGTCGTGTAGTAGGATCTTTAAGAAGGGTGACAGCTGCTTTCGATGCAAGTGAGTGCATTGGCTTTCTGCGCCCTCTGTTGTTCCTGACCCCTTCTAGGGAGTGCGCCCTCGATGATAGCTGCGTTATGTGTGCCAGCTGTTTCCATGGGACGAACCACGTCGGCCACAACGTCAGCTTCTTCATTGCACAGCAGCCTGGTGGGTGCTGTGATTGCGGGGACGAGGAAGCGTGGCGGGTACCACTCGAATGCCCGACCCACCCCCCTGCACGTCGGCCAACTCAGGCAGACGTAGATGCGACACCCAAATCAACTACAAAACCACTCTCGTCAGAAATACCGCCCGTGCCAGACTATCCACATCGCGCGTCCGTTCCCCCGGAATTGCAGGAGACAATGCGGCGCACGGTCGGCTATGCGTTGGATTTCGTGCTTGACACGCTCGACTACTCTCCGGACGAGTCCACCGTACCCTTGAACGAAGCCGATCTTCGCCTTCAACCCTCTGCCGACCCAATGATGAAGGACCAATACTGCGTCGTCCTTTGGAACGACGACAAGCACTCGTTTGAAGAAGTTATCAAGCTTCTTTGCGACATGACCAATCGCACGCGCGAGGAGGCTTCCGTGCTCGCACATCGCATTGACGAGAACGGTCGCGAAATCATCGACATGAACACCAACGTCACGCGCCTACTTGAGATGGCACAGGCCATCACGCAGATCGATCTCGGGGTCACCATTCGCCGCGCCTACGATACCTTCAGGGAGCAGGTTTCGGAAGTTATCATCGAGTGGCTGCTGGATCTGACGCGTAGCCGTCTCGGGACTGACTACTTGGTCCTCCGGGAGGTGATCGCCTCCGAGCTCATGTCGCCTCGACGACGCGACAATGGGCCGTACAACGCCAATGCACACACCCTCAAGGAAATTCCTAATCCTGCGCGCCTAGATTCGTTGTTCCTGTACCACACTAGACTTTGGAAGAAGCCACGCCTGAGCGCTAAAGAAATCTACGCATCGGTGATATCGTTAAGCAGTGAACACAAGCTATATCTCGGTAAGTTATGAGAGCCTGTTGTCTGGTTTTACTGACAACCTTTTAGCTGGCCACTTTGCCAATGCATATCCATTAGTCATCGACGCGTACCTCCTCGTCGATCGCGAAGCGGAAACATCTATCAAATATTTCGCTCTTCAACTCTTCACCGTGCCCTCGGTCGCACTACATGTTGTCCGCAACCACAAGCTCATCTCGCGCCTCCTCTCCATTATCACCGCCTTCTTCACAAATCAGATCACGGACAAGCACATCGCGTACCCCCCCGCGAGTGGGGCGAAGCTCGACGTCGACAGCTTCCCATTCAAGTCTAAGCGGTTCATGCCCGTGTTCAGCGACCTACGCTACTTGTGCCACACCCAATCCGTCCAGGAGCTCATCGCGAACAACCACGATTACATCGTGCAGTTTGCGAAAACATGCCAGCTGTTTATGTGCGTCAACCCGAACAAACGCGCAGTGGCGAACCACGTCGAATACGAGACGGATGCATGGATCAGTGTGTTCAATGTTACTCTCTCCTTGTCTCGGGTCATCAAGACGTACGGCGAAGCCTATTCCACTGCCAATTCAGCTCAGCTGGTGGCCGCGATACAGACAGTCGTCCATCACATTCTCATGGTGTGCACTCTCTCGGAGGAGAGGCACGACACGTCGAAATTTTTGCCCACCACGTTCCACGAGGTGTCCTTCGGCAATTCGAAGTATGAGGTGATAGAATTCGACGTGTTGGAAGGCTGGGTTAGCTTCCATCACTCCCTGCACTGGCTCCTCGCAGAGCTGTTCAAGCACATCAATCTGCTTACGGAGGAGTCGTTGGCTGAGGTCGGATTGACCAGCATACGCGACGTTCTCCTTCAGACAGCAAATGATAGGGCCATTTTGACCGTCATCGATTTCCCTCTACGAGGTAGGATTTAAGATCGACGTTCAAAATGCTTCTTTACTGAACGCTGACGTATGACAGTGCTTGCCATGATCGCTCAGATTCGCACTGGGCTATGGGTACGCAACGGCTTTGCCATTCGGGGGCAGCTTCTTCACTATCGCGATTATATGCTGCGGGAGCTGTGCTACGACCAAGATCTTTTCGTCCTCCAAGTGGCCCTCGTTGCGACCGATCCTAGCACCATTATCGTCACGACTCTCGACCGCTTCGGACTACTTGGCTATTTCGGCGGTGAAGTCCTCCGGTTCGCATACGAGGGCCCACAACTCTCGAGTATGGTCGAAGAGCTGCTCTACGTCCTCATCACGATCTTAACGGAGACGGCAAATCCTTCGAAAATGCCGATTAACGACACCATACGCCGCGAGATCATCCACGCTCTTGCTATGGGCCCGTGCAGCTATACCGACCTTGTTAAGCGTGTGGCAGAGCGTCTGGTAGAGGATGTCTCTTTCGAGAAGGTCTTGGACGAGGTGGCTCACTTCAAGTCACCGGAAACTGCTACTGAATCCGGTGTCTACGAGCTCAAGGATGAGAACTACGAGGATGTCAACCCCTTCTTCTACCACTACACTCGGAACAAGAGGGAGGAGGTGGAGACCATCTTACGGAACAGGTTGAAGAAGAAAACAGGTGTTGCGGATCCTGTCTTGGTGCCGAAGCCGTTCAGCGTCGCTAGTGGTCCATTTGCGAGGATACCGGCGGCTTTCGAGTCGGAGGCGTTGCTTCAAGTCATGTTCTACTCCATTTACAACATCCTCACCATCACAGATACCGAAGCGTCCCCGCCTCCGTCGGCAGAGGCGATTCTTGACCAAGCTCTCCATCTCGTTATGGTAGCGCTCGTGGAACGCGCCGAGTTCTTCGCCTCAATGGCCGCGTCTAGCACCTTCCAGGACAGGCAAACTCTTCTTGACATCCTCTGCACTCTCGAACATCATGAGAAGTATCCAGGTTACAAGTCCAAAATACATTGGATACTCACCGGACTTGCCGCCCATGTCCCTGATGCCGTCCTCAGCCGACGACGAGTTATTCACAAAACGGACGACTCTGCACCTAATGCCGGAGAGCTCAGGAAGCGAGCTGCGAAAGCTAGACAGGAGGCCATTATGCAGCAAATGAAGCAGCAACAGGCGAGCTTTGCCATCAACTTCGACGATGCGGACGACGATGACGACGAAGATATGGAGACTGACCACGTCGAGCATGTTTCCTTCGGGACGTGTATCGTGTGCCAGGAGGACGTTGACTCAAGCAGGCCCTTTGGGGCGCTCGCCTTCCTACAGGCGAGCCGATTCATCCGCCGCCATCCAGACAGCCACAGTGCATACCTGAACGAAGTCCTCGAAGCGCCGCCGTCAATGGACAGGGTCTCAACTTCTCCTCCTCCCACCTTCCCACCCACCGATCAGCCCTCTGACCGGAGACAACCCTCCGCAACTCACTTCGACGGGTTCCCCTCCAATCATACGCGATTTGGTCTACATGCGTCCGTCTGCAGCCATATGATGCACCTTGACTGTTTCCACCAATACAGCCTCTCTATTCGGGCTCGACACCGGGCACAGGCGACGCGCAATCATCCCGAAACAATCTCCCGCAAGGAATATATATGTCCTTTATGCAAAAGTCTCGGCAACATCCTCTTGCCTGTCTCCAGCCCAATCGCAACGACGCTCAATGATACCCCATTCCCCGATTGGATAAGGACAGCGGGCATCAACATTCTCAAGTCCAAACCCGATCCGTTGCTGGAATCGTTGCAGTTCAGGAATGGGACTGGCGAGTTTGTCTTCTGGAGCGCTCAGGACTCGGGCTATTCCAGCGCACTCAGAAACTACGATCGCGAGGAAGGTATTGAGATCGTGCGGATGATGGAGACCGTCATGGTCATCTCCAAATCATTCTCCCAGCAATCGCGTCACCTACGGGACCGCCCTGAGCCTGAGCTAGGAGAACGGGGTGCGGGTATCTATCTTCCTGAAGAGATCGTCGGTTACACCATCGCTGCTCTGGAGACATCACAGCGAGGCACCGATTCCCGTGGACAGCTCATGGTCGATAACCTATCCGAGTCTCATATGCGGATGATTAGGGGTGTCCTGGCATGCCTGACGTCGCTCGTAAAGATACACTTCCAGGGAAGGCCGGATGAAGGCAGAGACGCTGTGAGACAGGCCATCATCAAGCGACTACTACCAGAATGGAGTCGGACATCCTTGACATCGTTCTCCTATCCGCTCCTCCTACGAGATCCTTTCACCATCCTCGTGGAGACTGCTGCAGTCGCCCCCGAAATCCTACGCCACGTCCTAGTCTTGACTTATTACGCGTGTCTTGCCCGCGCCGTTATCGGCCTAGTATATGTGCTAAACAAAACCCGCAGCTACAGCACCGCCCAGCTGCCCTCACGTTCGCATGAAGACGTCTTTGGGGATGTGCGGATGTTCTTTATGTCCGTAGTGCGGCACTCTCCCGTCTTCGAGCACACTGCCACGCTCGCCTTTGAAACCTTTGGCGAAGCGAGGATAGAAAAGTTGCTCTACGCTTTCACACTCCCCTTCCTTCGCAAAGCCTCCATCCTTTGCAGGGCCGTCCTTCCCTCCGCATTCCCCACCCGACCATCAAACCCTGGTGAACCGGAGTACAACCGCCTGCTCACCATGCTAAATATACCCCCGCTCTCGAGCCTTCCGTATCAAGACACATTGCAGAACGCTCTTTCCGGCTGGTGTGCGCACTACGGACACTCCCATGCCGCCTCCCAGCTGAACTGCGGCGTGATGCTCGACTTCCCCTCCGTGTACCGCCTCGCACGGCTTCCATTGGTTCTCGACGATCTTTTCGGACAGCGGGACAGGGCGCTGACATGTTTGCGGTGCAACACCATCCCGAACGACGCCGCGATCTGCTTGCTCTGCGGTATGACGGTGTGCATGCAGAGCAACTGCTGTACTGATCAGGATTATGGCGACCGCGGAGAATGCAATATGCATACGCAAAGGTGTGTTTAATTCATTCCTTGCCGCCCACACTTCCATTGCTAACTGATGTTGCAGCTGTGGAGGCACTGTTGGCGTCTACTTCCTCGTCAAGCGCTGTTCCCTCCTGTACCTCTTCGCCAACAACGGCACGTTCGGGCAGTCGCCTTATCTAGACTCTCATGGTGAAATTGACATCTCTATGAGGTATGAACATACTATTGCTATTGAATATGGATTACCATTCATGTCCGCTTTTTCAGGCGGGGATACCGACAATTCCTGCACCATGCCCGTTGGGAAGAGGTCCGCAAAAACTGGCTGAATCACCAGATTCCCACTCTGGTTGCGCGGAAACTAGAGAGCACACTCGACTCGGGTGGCTGGGAGACACTTTGATGTCTCAAACCAATCAGAATTTTCACGAACAACTAATTTGTACCCAGTACTATCGTAGAGCACGCTTTTCTCTTGTTGTGTCTTTTGTAGCTCGTCGTCGTCCAAGCTCTGAATCGCATTTGTACATTATTATGCAAAAAATGACGTGAATTTTGTTTATAGATGTACGACGCGCAAACGCTCAAGGGTCCTCTTTCGTCCGAGAACGCGCACGACATCTGCAACGGCAGGTCCATCCTGTTAGGAGCATCATAACTAAGACACGGGCAAAGGTTGATGAGTGAATTCAACGAACCTTTTGTCCGCACAGTGCGTGTCGAAGAACCGTCATGAAAGCCTTGTATGGGACATTCGAGCGGTCACGTTCCTTATGCAGCAGTTCGAGGAAATCAACTTGCGTCCAAGGTTCCGCTGCATTTTCAAGCACAGCCGAAGCACCCTCCAGTGTTTGGGCTTTTGATATGATTGTGAGTAGAGCGATCGGAGGTCGAAGTCGGGTGGTGTATTATATCACTCACATCGTATTTCGGGTGCAATGCGTTTCAGCATCGACTTGGCTTTGTCGGAGTCATAATCCGGCTCGACAAAGAAAAACGGTGCGTGAAGGGTGATGTCATGCAAATTCGTGAGACGGCCCTGTACATATAACACGTCATTAGCTGGAGAGTTAGTTGCCAGGGTAGTCTCACCTCCAAAGTCAAGATGACGCGTTTGATATAAGGGATGCTCGTGTGTTGGCTGTGGGTGGGTGGCTGGATAAGTCTTCCAAGGTACCGAGCTACAGCAGAGCTATGATTTCACCTGGTGGGGAATTTCGCCTTGATCTCATCGTGGGCCCGCTCAGCGAGGGTCTCGAGGCCGTCGGGTGTAGACCAGATCCTCATTAAATGGTGTTTGTTGAGGTACTCAAGCTTGGCGGGGTCAAGGCTTGAACTGCGTTGCGTTAGCGCGGAGAGTTCGAACTGAAGAACACAGGTTACTGAGAAAAATTGCTGTGGTAAATAGAAAGCAGAGCTGACCTCGTTGATCATTTCGGGGAGCGTCATGAGCGTTGTGCTATCTGGTGCCTTCTGTATGAGCTGTGGGCGCACCGTTGGCGCGGAAGTCGAAGAAATGTCGGCATCAGGTGAAGGAATTTCATGTTTAGCTCCCCAGCCAGCTAGGGCCAGCCAATTCAGGACGGCCTGGGGTTCCCACCCTCCCCTCTGGGGAAATACGATTAGACACGTGAAGAGGACATATTTTGGGAGATCACATACAATATAATCGACGACCTGTACGTCGCCTTTTCGTTTCGACATCTTTGAGCCGTCGGGGTTGAGCAGGATCGGGATGTGTGCGAATTTGGGAGGCGTGATTTTGAGCGCGGCGTAAAGGTCGAGGTGGAGAGGGTAGGATAGGAGCCATTCCTGACACGCGTTGCATGAGCCACGAGACCACTCAAGATGTCGAATTGCATACCTCGCCACGGAGAACGTGAGTGATCCCCATCTCGTGATCATCGACGACCGAAGCCAGATGATACGTGGGGAAGAGGTCTGTCTTCAATAGAATGGGATCCGTTGCGAGAGACGCATGTGCGTCCTTTAGGTGGCCGAAAACCAGGTCCGTCGCCGGGGGCCGGGTAGGAAGATTGCTATCCTAGCGCGAAGGATGAGAATGACACCAACAAAGTAAAGTCTAACATGGAATAACTGACGTTGAGCCTCACGACCGATTTTTCCCCAGCGCGCACCTTCCGCGCTACCTCCTCCTCCGTGAGATGCAGACACGTCTTGTCGTACGTCGAGTTTGAACCGGTCCGTGCGAGCCGCTCGCGCGTCGCGCTGAGCTTGTCGGGCGAGCAGAAGCACCGGTATGCATGACCTGACTGGTTTCAAAGTCGGCATTATTCCCAGAGGCCAAAGGGAGTAGTTTGCAGACGCACGTCCAGCAGTTTGTTGGCGTAAGGCCTGTAGAGGTCTAGACGCTCAGACTTGTCTCTGGTTAGGCCCGCTCAGAAAAAAACCTGAGAGGGGGGTATATCTACCTGGAAGTAGGGTCCATGAGGCCCCTCCTTTCCTGGACCTGCAGAAATGTTAGTAAGTGTTTCACGACCGAACCGTATAAGAAACGCACCATAGTCGTACTCTAGCCCAGCCCAGTCCAACGCCTTCCTAATGCCTTCAACGGACCCTGGAACGAACCTCGTCTAGAACACACCGACGACGCGCTATTGAACACGGAAATCCCGCAGAGTTACAGTAGACTTACGGAATCTGTATCTTCGACACGCATGAGCCATTTGCCTCCGACTTTCTTCGCATACAGGTGGTTGTAGAGGGCCATTCGAAGACCACCGAGATGCAGCTGGCCCGTCGGAGATGGCGCAAAGCGAAGAAGAGCCATTTGGTAAGGAAATGGTCGCGAGTTTATGAAGTCAGGACTTCAGCTCAGAAATGGTACCGCTTGGATGCAAGTTGTATGGATCAGTGATGTTTACATACCGTTTCCGATTTCGGACAAACCTCATGGAAATATCTACCGGTGCCACATCGCGTGCCGAACCAAAAGCCACTATCCTTCTTTAAATTTGCGATGGTACCTTTCTCGGCGCGATAACTTGAGGCTATATCCATAAGAACAAGCTCGTGGCTACGGTCTTTCCATATGATGTCCTCCTGTTCGTGTTGCCTACTGTCTGGGGTTCGATACCGTTGACGACCCTATTGTCCCCACTGCATGGATTCCCCCAGGTATCTCGCTGGTTCTTCTACTCGTGCTCAAGGTTCCACGCGTACTGGCGGAGGGATGACATCCATTTCGGATCCTGGACACAGCTCGCAGCCCTCTCTGCCCTCCATACGAGAATTACATCCATATTTGCCTCCTTCCGGGTTATCACAGCACCACTCAGTCACAGGTGGCTCAGGAGAGGGCCCCAGCTATGTGTATTCAGCTCCAGCACCGCCCCAATTTCTGCCGCCGCCTTCTGGTGCATCTATCCTAGGCTCTCGGAAGGGCTTAGAGGTGTTCGCTTTGGATTCAGAAGCAGATGATATTGAGGAGATGCGTGGACCCCCGAAGAAGAAACGGCGTCGACAGGCATTGAGCTGTACTGGTGAGCTGACCAGTGACGAGCGTCCCATTCCATGTCAACGTCAGGCTGATTGTCCTGTGTTTCTCCTTAATCACTTCCGACATCTCCGTGACATGCTATGCTTTCATTTGGACTGGCCTTGTGATTCCTATCACACGGGACGTGGCGTTTAGAGTGCAAAAGGCGGAAGATAAAATGTGATAGGTGCATGATCATTTTATTGTGTACATCTGACGAAATTCTGAACTCTATCGTTGTTTCAGAGCAACCCCTTGTGCACCATGTACACGTCGGGGCGAGCAGTCAAGATGTCAATGGCATATTGTCGAACCTACGTAGGCAGATTTTTTATCGATTCACCAATGACTCTACCAGCTGACGACATCCCATGTTTTTCATTCAAACTCGATAGCGAGAAATATGTCACTCGCGCCGAGTTTGACGAGCTCAAGGCACGACATGACGAGCTTTACGAACAAGTGCAGCGTCTACAGGCAGCAACACAGCTCGCTGCCCCATACTACCAAATGGGTATCCCACCAGCAGCTCCAGGGGCCCCTGTAGAGGTGCCGTCATTCCCTGCCAGCGCCAGTGCCACAGGACCCCTTGGCAATGGCATGATGCCTCCGTCGCAGACGTACCATCCAAGGTACCAGGGCTCCGGGCCGGAACGCTTCATCAAACCCGAGGATCCCGGATCGGGCTCATCTCGCCACCATCAAAGCTCGACTACTACGTCACCCGGCGTCCAAACCCAATCCCCTTCAACTTCTTCAATGCGACCTCCTCATAACAATAGGTCTGCGTCCAAAGTTATTTGACCGCGGCTACATGGCGATGTAATTCCTACGTTAGAGGCATATATCGCTGCGTATTATTTAAATAATCGGGGCTTGTCGATACACCCTCCAGCCGACGCGGGATTGGGTGGTGAATGGCGACAGACGCAGGACTGCAGGTGTTGACTCAGGGTCAATAATCCCAGGCGGCTCCGGGGGAGAAAATGCCTCATCCCGTCTGTGGTCTGCGCCTAGTTAATATTTAATCCTCAAAGCAGAGAAACGAGTCAAGACAGCACCCACCTTATAGGAAACCACCACTCTTTCCGGTGCCAAAGCGATCACCCAGCCCCTGCGCCTCACGAATGAGATTCGCTCGTTTCGAGTCGTCCATCAGGCGGCCACCAAGCCCCATATCTCTTGAATGGTCCCAGATGCCGCCCTCCTTCTCTTTCTCCTTCGCCGCCTCGACCTTTCCAGATGCCTCGTGTTGCGAGATCAGCGCAGGGCCGCGTAGTTTTTGCTGTAGAGAAGTTCAGTTTAACTGAGGTAGTTATGGAGAGGCAGGTAGCACGTACCGTATATTCATCTACCCCTCTGCGAACGTTCGCGTCCATCCGCCGCCGCTTCTCGTCACCCTCTTCCTCCACGTGCGTCTCCGCCGCGCGCCGCTTCTTACCAGACACCTCATCCGCTAGCCGTTGCTGGCGCTCGGCCGGCGTTTCGGTCCATAGAGAGTTGTCGGTCCTCGCCGCTGCAGGGGCTGCGGAGCGGGAGAACTGGCGGGCCTTGAGCTTCGTCGGGTCGAGGTCTGGTGGAAAGGCGATGAGAAAAACCAATATCATAAATATAAGCAGGCCAGCAAGCAAACACGCACTGCCGAGGAGGTCAGAAGATGTCGGTGGGACCAACATCCATTCATCCCGTTGCAAAACTTTGGGTTTCGCCGCTTCCTAAGACAGGTTAAATGATTAACGATGCGAATCATGGAACAAAAAAGCAAGAAAAGGAAGTGCGAGCACGAGCACGTACCTCGGCGATCTTCCGTCTCCTCTCTTCGCGCTCCATAAACTCCCTCACCGCATCCGTTTCTGCGTGCTTGACCCCAGCTGGCAGCGGCTTCGGCCCAAAATCATCATCGTCACTGTCGTCGTTGTATGTGGTGTGGTATTTTGGATCATACGTTGGTGGGTACGACGGCATCGACGGTCCAACGACACGTTTGCTTTCAGAGGTAGAGCCAGAGCCAGAGCCACCTGCCTCAGGTAAAGATGGTCCTGCAGACCGTGTCGCCGCAAGATCTGGAGGAAGCTCGGGAACATAGTCGTCTTCTTCGTCGTCGTCGTCAGCAGCAGCAGTATTCTGCGGGTTTAGCAGGTGAGAAGGAATCTGAGGCCCAACAGATACTTCATTCTCCTCTTCTGAGCGTTGGAGGAGATGAGGAGGAAGCTCAGGTCCGATCGGCATCGTGGTAGACGTCAGAAAGATGTTTGGCATAATCAATTCCGCTTACAATTACACTGCTTGTCCGTTGACTCCTACCACCATTACTTATGTCTGCACGAGATTCTTTTCAAATGGCTCCTTCAATAGCAACAAGCTCCCTAGTCCCTGCAAGCCTAGCAGCGCTCGCTGATCCTCCAATACGCCAGATCGACGCAGCAGTCATGGACTACTTCCTGATCGAACTAGTGAACACCCTCCGGGAATCCTCTGCAGTAGCGACAGCCCGTACGAAGAAGATCGAGCAGGAGATGGTCGAGGCTGGATTGATACCAGCGCCGGCGGCGAGCGCGCCTGCTCCTCCTGCGAAGAAGGAGAACGCACGCGATTCCACGACGAGCTTGAATTCGAGCTCAAAGGGCACAGGGAAGCCGCCAGTGCTCGATGAAGAGGAGGAGGCTGTGAGGGTGAGGCTTGAGGCTATCGGCCTCCATGTCGGGGCGAACTTTACGGAAAGGTAAGCAGGTATCTCTTGCGTGTCCACTTGGCTAGCTGCTAACCCATGTACAGACTATGTCGAGACCGACCATTGTTTGCCGAAACGCTGGATGCGATCAAGTTTGTGTGTAAGGATATATGGGCAGCGTGTTGGGAGAAGCAGGTGGATAATCTACGGACGAATCATCGGGTGCGCCCTCATTTTATTATATATGTGCTATCTCTGAAGACCACACACAATCTGACGAGACTTGATCTAGGGGATATATGTCCTCCAAGATAATGCTTTCAAGCCAATATCAAGACTGTCGTCCTGGGAGGGCCGGGCAGAAGCTGTGAAACGCGCGAGGCTGGTTCGTCGTGTCATTTAACCTCCGTCACAGTCCAAGGAGGGTGAATGACGATTTCCATCATATAGTACGTCGCGATTCCGGCGGGGATAATTCGTGGGGCGCTTTCGAGGCTAGGCTTCCATGGCGCAGTGGTCCCGGAGGTCACTACGCTACCACAATGTACTGCTTTTGTTGTGCTTCGTGTTCAGACCATAACTGATGTTTGTTGCAGGTACATTCCAGGTGAAGCTACCCAAAGGCACATGAATGAATATATCTCTATCTATACCCACTTCGCTTGGATTCGTGTGGCGCGCTCGTTGAAGTCTCCGCCAGTGAATTTCCGAAATGCATTCGCCAAAAAAGATCATCTGGGACCATTAACGACAAGTTTCGAGTGCAGAACACCTATAAATCAATATCCCCTGAAATTTGCGACAATTCCTCGTTTCCTCACTATCCGTTCATTCAGAGCCGACACTACGAATCGAAAAAAATATCCGTGGCTTGCGGTGGGCAAGCGTCACATCGGTAAACGAAGCGCACAAAAGCCACTACTTCAATTGACCAGCCTTTGGAACCTCGGGTGGAAAAATCTTCACAACGTCCCCATACCTCACCCAAACGCACTTTCGTGTGCCCTTCCATTTCGATTTCTGAAGCGCGAAATACGCTTCTTGCAAGAGAACCTGAAAATCTCGCATCTCCATCTCGTCGGCTGTGACTTTAGGAGGTCTCCGGATTTCAATGGAAGAAAGCTGATCGGAGCGCGTGAAGAGAGTCCACTTGTTGCATGCTAGTTAGAACAAGAGCTTTACGAGAATCACCACTTTACTCACTAGAGTCCACTTGTTGCATGCTAGTTAGAGCAAGAGCTTTACGAGAATCGCATCTGGGTGGCTGGTAAATCACGAGATGCAGAGATGAAAGATTTTTCCCCTGAATATTAGTAACTTCTGAAGAAAACACTGTGAGGAGGCGCACCAATAAAAAGATGTACACTTACTCTTGACCAAGTGCCATTTCACTCCTTTCGCTTTACGTTTCTTTTTCGGACTGGGACAGAGTACTGTTCCCGAGTATTTGGTTATACTTGTACAAGCTGCGATTGTTGCCGACATATCATTGGGGCCGGACGTCCAAGCAACCTTTTGGGCGCCGGGGCAGCATCGCAACAGGGCGTTAGCCTGCCCGGTGATAGCAAGCGTGCGTACAGAGTGAAGTTGCGTGAGCGCGAGGGCATCAATATGGTGGACGGGAGGAGCACGCATTGAAGGATTATCCAGTATCTGGATCGTCTGAAGGTTTTTGAAGAGAGGAAGGCAGCGTCCAAACTCGTCCATGACAGTCTGACTCGAGAAGCTTGTGATCATAACGTTGACAATCCTGAAAGAGAACACAGTTGAGCACAGAATTACCACAGGGGATGCAGGGGGTTGTCGCTTACTTGATGTAGTTGGCGAGTGTGGGGTCGCGTACTGTGACAATAGATGTCGTATCAACTCTAGCGCCAGGGGCTCCTTCCACGCTTTGGAGTAGCCGCCATCCTTTCTTAGAGTTAGGAATACGTCGATGCTCTTCCAGACAATGGGATGAAAGACGCTGCGGAGGCTTCGGCATGTCCTGGAGAGGCTATACAGAGTCTGGGCACGGTCACTATAATTTTTGCAGAGGTCCTCGCGCGTTGCCGGGACTGGGGGAGATGTGAAATATGACTGTATCTCAAGGAGAAGCTCAACTGGTAGTGCCAGAAGTCCTCGAAAATTAGGGGGAATGTCTGCATAAACCGCCGGCGCTGGTACCACTGGCAATTTGGCTAGGGAGTGATCTAGGCCGTGTTCTCTGTTCACATCATGGGGATTCTCGCCAAATCGACGTCCTCGTCTGGATCTTTCCAAAGATCTTCAGGAATGCAACGAACAAGGTGAATCAGAGTGTCCATATCGCGCCAAAGAAGGTCTAGAGCCGGGTCCGAAAATATACGGGACGTCCTTGCAAGAGCTGCGAAATCTTTGTCGACTCAGCCGCAGAGGTGTTCGCATATGATAGAAACAATCTCTGCTATGAGAAAGCAGTGGTGCATTGTATCCTGTACAGGGGGCTAGGACCGTGCTGAGACTAATGCTCGTCGGTGAAGAAAGCGACTCAAGAGTCCGGGATCACTAGCCGGAGTACTAAGTGACCAGTGATGCGAAAGCGTCACGCATGGTAGCGACTAGCTGCCTCCATTGCTCACCCAACCCACCAATTAGGCCCCATACGAATATAGGTTAAAGTAGTGCGAATGAATGGATGCCAGATCACCCAGACGCAAGAGCAGTTCCAGTCGACGTGGCTGCAACGTAGCCGCGATCCTGGCTTCGGCGGATACTTCAGCCTGCGCCACAAGCTATGGTCCCGCTGCGACATGAACACATTTGGTTTACAACGCCCTCCAGGCCGCTCGGCATCCGTCACTATCTCATACCTTTCATTGAAGGTCCTGGCACCATGATCACGACTCCAAGTCGGACTCCGAGCCCGCCGCATATCACAGCGTTTCCCTCAGCAGCACCGGGCCACGCCTGTTCATGCTCACCCCCCTAAATCATTCTTCTGTTGCTCAGGCAATAGCTTTAACACTGTCGAGTAGTGAAGATCCCCGCCATCCCTCGATATGTGAAGAGCACGGTGTCTGCGCATGCGGTGTCTCATCCTTTCTTTACTGCCCAAAGTTCGCCAATGCCGGACTTTCCGACATCGATTAGCAGAAGCGATATGGGTGTATTCGTCGGTGTTGGCGTCGGCCCCGACTCGCGCAATGACGCTGAGTCGAAGACACCCTTCCAGCACGCACTGTCTTTTCAAAATTTGACGATGAATAAGGATTGTCCAAGGACACCTGTTGTTTCCTGTCGTTGTGGACACAAACAATACTTGCTTAGCTGCAACTTTGTATACCCTTCCTGGTATACGTTGATTCAGAGTGTCAACAACTTGACATTTTGGATAGGCATTCAAACTTCGACGCTTGAAATACTGTCTACAAGCCCAGTTGCAGTATATACCTTCCAACGACCTTACTTTGGCTATTCCATTCTGAGGGCTCCAGGGGATGCCGTATATAGTATCACTCTCGGGTAAGATCATCATAAAGCCGCGGCGCGGCTGTCGCCCCACCTGTCTTAATTTTCCCTCTCTTTTCCCTCTACTCCCATCTGCACCAATGCTACCAGGATAACTCGTCCATTGAGCATTCATGTTGAGAAGAATGTGGAAAAGACAATCCGCATGCACAGCCCGCGTGATTCGGCCGCACGAGGCACCGCGGGCTCTGAATTCGTACGTTTAGCCGAAGCCAGCACTAGCCAAGACGCTTGTTCCCAGCGCTTGCCACCACACGACCTTCATTTTGTCTTATGCCCAGGATCTAGTATACGAAACTTATGCTTTTCTCTAGAAAGACGATCCTGACGAAAGGGCGGAAGCCGCTGTATGCTGCGTCGAGGGTCCTTAACGCATCGTCAGCGTCGGCGTCGTCTGTGGTTGCAAAATGCTGGGTCCACAGCACGAACAAGACATCAGCACTGATAAACACCGTGCGCAGTCGTGCGTATTCGACTAGGGCGGGGAGCGAAGGTTCGAGCGGGGGAGGACTGAACAAGGGCGCAGCAGCGTTGCCCTTTTACCGTGCGTGTGATCACCGCCGTATCTCGCCATTCTTACTGACACATGACTTTACAGGTAAACTAATCAACGCATGGACTGAAACACCGACTAAATGGTACCCACTACCCCTGGCAGTTGGGGCGTTGCTCCTGGTCGCCATTCAGTACCGGAAAAAGTCCAAGCGGGTCAGCAAGGAGGTTCACGTCGACGAGGATGGTATGGAGGTCATCAGACTGAAGGGCCCGTGGCAGGTGATTTTGCCTAGAGTTCTTCTACTGTGGCCTGCTCACGGTGCGCACGCCAGGTCCACGTCATCGGCGCCCTGCCGCTGCGCAACATGTCTCGACTGTGGGGGTACGTTAATTCGCTTGAGCTCCCCGTCTGGTTCCGGCCCTTCGGCTTCCGTCTCTACTCTCTTGCTTTCGGCTGTAACCTAGACGAGATCGAGCCCTCGGACCTCAAGTCATATCCTTCCCTTGGTGCTTTCTTTTACCGCAAGCTCAAGGACGGCGCACGACCAGTTGACCCCGCGGTGCTCGTCAGTCCTGCAGACGGTACGGTGCTTCACTTTGGCACCATCAAGGACCTCCATATCGAGCAGGTGAAGGGGATTACCTACTCTCTCGA
Source organism: Asterophora parasitica (assembly GCA_018282005.1). Taxonomy (NCBI): domain Eukaryota; kingdom Fungi; phylum Basidiomycota; class Agaricomycetes; order Agaricales; family Lyophyllaceae; genus Asterophora; species Asterophora parasitica. The sequence goes on from JABCKV010000138.1 coordinate 18,298, forward strand.
TGCCCTTCTGGGCGTTGAGCGCCCCGGAACCTCTGTCATCTCAACCGCGGCACACGAGCACAACCGTGACATGAGTATCGTCGATGACCGGGAGTTTGCCAACGTCAACGGCATCGAATACAGCCTCGACCAGCTCATCGGTGCGGCGACTCCCAGCAGCGGAACGACCACCCCAACGACAGAGTCCCCCGAGGCACTGGAGCCTGGTGCGCCCCCAAAGAAGTTCGGGGCTGCGGTCGATGCATCTGTCGAGCCCGAGTCGAGTGCGCAGGAGACATTGGTGCACGATGCCTCCGTGGCCCTTGAGATGGGCGCCGGTGCGTCGAGGGAAAAGAGGCGGAGTGCGTCCGGAAAGACGGTCAAACCTGGCAACGCCCTCTTCTTCTCCGTCATATACCTCGCACCGGGCGACTACCACCGCTTCCATAGTCCGACGGCATGGGTTGTTGAGAAGCGTCGGCACTTTGTCGGTTAGTTCTGATATCTCCTCGGCATATTGGGGTGACTAACAACCATCCAGGCGAGCTGTACTCCGTTTCGCCCTACATGGCTAAGCGTCTTGAGAATCTCTTCGTGCTCAACGAGCGCGTAGCTCTCCTCGGGCGGTGGAAGCACGGATTCTTCAGCATGGTCCCTGTCGGCGCTACCAACGTCGGCAGCATCAAGATCAACTTCGACCAGGTATGTCTCTGTACTCTCTGCCTCCACTCCCCCGCTAACTACGCCCAGGCCCTCCGCACGAATGTCCGTGGCCGTCCCCCGCCACCCGGCACATACTCTGAGGCGGTCTACTCCGCGGCCTCGCCGATCCTCAACGGGCAGCCTCTGATCGCCGCGCAGGAAATGGGTGGCTTCTGCCTCGGTAGCACCATCGTCCTCGTCTTTGAGGCCCCCGCCGACTTTGAATTCGACGTCCAGGCCGGACAGAAGGTCAAGGTTGGCCAGCGCCTCGGTGATGTCCCGGAAAAATAAATGCGGATTGAATGCGCGGCACCAGGGAGAGGACGTTGGTAGATACCTTTCTCCACGCAAGAACACCTGTCGTGACTGCTTGATGCTACCCGCCCATCGCCTTCCATACCCATCGCCTCTCGGGCCGTTTGAGCCCGTGTTCCCAGTGCGTAACACTCGATCTTCAACATGGACGAGCACGTACTCTATGTATCATTATCCACGGGATAGCCCGCCGCGCTGCGGGTCTATCTATACATAGTCGATGTTCATCCATCATCTATCGCCTGCATCCCTCCGGCCAAGATTTGAAAGCCATCTTCTCGACCACATACATCCATATTTGCTTCATAGAAATAGAGCATGTTCAGACTATGACATGGACTTCCGCACACAAATTCATTCGTTTGTCTCCATGAAGCGTGTCCAGAAAGTGTGATGCGATGGTCGAGAGATCTGCGCCACCCATGCTCAACTTGAAATAAATGCCACGACGCCTTACAGCCACCTCCTATCCCCGGTGCCAAGCGATGGCGCAATAACAAAAATGCGCAGTGGCACGCACTGCACTGAAAGAATGAGCTTCAAGGCTGGCCTGCGACAGCGTGGCGTTCGCATTATTGTCGCTTGTATTTGTATCAAGGTAGTTTTCCGCCGAAGCAAGGTAAGTACTAGCCATGATACGTTTTTTTTTATTAACCATGTAAGTAGTACGTACTACTCAATGAAGTTTGAACAATGAACATTGCTATATTTAGATTCCTAACCACTTCTGCGTCGTGCAAACGGCATGATCAAGGTACGGTTTGACTTTATTTGACCCCTTATTCCGTTTATTTAAATATCTAGGATGGACAAACCGGACTGAGTGTGAGCTCCCCTATTGCTGCGATGCTTCCATTTACCTTACTCGTAATTATTTCTATATGCAGGATACAATGCACGACTACCTTCTCATTCCAGAGATCATTTCTCTCATCTGCGAACATCTCTACGGTGACAACTTCGACAACTCAGGCCTCGCAGCTCTTGCACCTCTTGCAAGGACATCCCGCCGCGTTCATTTTCGGACCCGGCTCTAGACCTTATTTGGCACAAAATAGATACTCTGCTCTACCTCGTCCGTTGCATGCCTGAAGATCTTTGGAGGGATCCAGACGAGTCGGACGGCGATATAAAGGATCCCATTGTAAGTTCCCATCTTCAAGTTCCGTCGCCTGCTATTTTAACTCCCTGCGCTTCAAGCTTTTCAGGCGTGCAAATGTTTCTACCGACTGACCACGCTTTGAAAGGCACTCTCAGCGTGTACGCATATTCGACATGAGTTGGAGTTGGGGCGTCCCCAAAATCTCCGACTTCGAAGGGGAAGGATATCAGATGCTTGCAAAGGCAGCGTCCGGTCGTTCATTGTTTCCGAACCTGAAGGAATTGCGCTGGGCGAACTCACATGACGATCGATTCCATTTCGTCTCATCTTTCCTTGGGAAACACCTTAGAGACTTAACCCTTAGCTCAGATAGCAACGAAGAGTTGGAGCTACTGCTGACAACACTTTGTACCCTTCCGACAAAGTGTCCAGATTTGTCAAGACTGTACATCGTGTTCGACTCACTTCCGAACACCCCGTCTACCCTGTCTTCTACCATTTGTCAGCTCCACGGCCTTCGTACTGTGAACGAAATATTGTCCGGCGCTTATCCACATCTTGCGGCACTCCCGTCGCTCGAAAGTCTTCAGCCTCAGGCCTCCCCATCTCCCGCACCTTGCCCCGCAATAGCCCTTGTTTTCCTTCACTTGAGCACTCCATTTACAATCCACATCTCTTACCCATTGTACCGGACTCTTTCTTGTGGCGGGACTCAAACGCTTGCATTCACTTATGATCGAATACGAGGAGGGCGCCACAGCATCAGAGTGGCAATTCTTGGCGACTACCGTTCAGAAAAGCTGCTCTGGAGTAAAGTTGGCCTTCATCGTGATTTTTACTACGAGTTATGAAGTAGGCCCTTTGGATTCACCCGTCCAATTCCAACACATCAAACCGCTCCTCGGTTTCCACAACCTCACCTACTCAGATCTCACTGCTCCCCTTGGTTTTGACCTCGACAATGCTGATGTGGAGGAGTTGGCAAAGTCTTGGCCTCATTTGGACCGTCTCACTCTCGGAGGTGTCAGGAACTCGGAGGACTTCCGCCCGCGCACGACACTCGCGGGTCTCAAATCACTTGCAGAACATTGCCCAGACCTAGCAAACGCCACCATCCGCATCGATGCAACTCAGCCTTACGTTACGTCATCCCAGAAGGCACCAAGGATCTGGAATAGGTCGCTCAGGAGACTCAACGTCGGGAGATCTCCAATCGACTCGGAGGATCCTATTAGGATTGCCACGTTCTTATCTGATCTTTTTCCCCACCTAGTCACTGTCAGCCATGGATTTACAGGCAGGAAAGTTTTGAAGGGGATCATGACAGTGACAACGCGACGCGCTGGATTCAAGTGTTGGAGTTGCAGAACGCTTTTATCGCGGTTCGCGCTGATGAGGCGGCTGCCTTTGCAGAAGCGTAGGATCCCTCTGTACTACCCAATTGGAGGCAGAGTCTTTCTCAAGTTCGTGTAGAGTGGGACACAAATGTTTGTTCGCTTTTGGGACGTTGACCTGGAGCCGATTTATGGCCAACAGTCGACGAAGACCATTTGCTCGGCCGCAGTCATCCATCCTCCATATTTTCATATATAAATAGAGCGTCTTCACACTAAGTCGACTCCTTTTCATCCGACTAAAGCGTTAAAATTTTCGTCCGGCTGATGCTGCGCCACATGTCAAATCAATATCATGATTCCCAAATTTCAAACTAAGCTTCAGTCGCCCAACCACCCTGCACACACGGTCCAATGCACTATATAGGTTACAGTCGACGTTGCTTCGCAATCTTTCAACTCGCTTGGTTCAGGGATATTTGTGCCTCAAACAACCGCCAAGACCTCTCGTCCTCAGCCTCAGTGCCCTCGACTCTCGGGGAACTGGCGTGAGCCTTCTCCAAATGCCACAGTCTATGATACACACTCGTGATATGCATCCCATTACTTCCGAGATCATCATCCGGAGAGATTGTATATTCCTTGTACGTTGACGAATTTGTCGATAGAGAGGACGACGGCATGTAAGGTTCCAATCCGCATCATCTTCAACTTGGTGTCAGCTTGGAGGTCAACTTTCTGATCATACTATAAGATGATCAGTCACAATTTCGCCATCGATGTCTAGCGTGTTAATGACGGGAACACACGGACCAGAGGGCCACATACGTACTGTACTTACGTTCGAAAAAGAAAGAGTAAAAGGAGAAAAAACGAGCGCAGAGCAATTATCGATTCTTGAACGTACATGTATCCAAACCATGTCCGTCTGGCGGCGGCGAGAAAAAAAAGAAGGGGAAGAATGTAAGAACGTGGGTGCAGTGTTAAGTAAAACAGTCTGTAAGCGTCCGTCCGGGTCGTCGTCGTCGTGCATCATGCAGCATGACCATGTCGATATATATGTATTATAATGTGAGCGTTTGAGATGGTGATGATGCGGTCGCAGGGCCCATTTCCTCCGTTCAGTACCGACCGTCGGAGGGCGGGTACCCCCTATACCCTGTCTTTTGTGGCTGTGGTGCGTAGAGCTGCTGGCCGCTGACGCCGCCGACAAGAGACGCGGGGGCACCGCCGTGGTAGGCGCTCGCGGTGTCCTCCTCGGGGTAGTCCGAGCTGCCGGGGCCTGCGAGCAGCGGGTCCTTGACTTCCCACACCGCGGCCTTGGAGCCAACGGAGAACTCGAGATCCTCTTTCTGTTAGGATGTCAAAAATACGTTTGATATAGTCGGCGAAGTTACGCACGGTGATGCTGTCCCAGTACTTGTAGACCATCATGACGCTGAGGAGCATGCAGAGGGTGAAGAAGAAGAGGCCGTCGATGTAGTGCTTGATGGCGTCGCAGATGGTAACGCTGAAGGCGAAGAGGAGAACCTGCGCGATGGCAAAGAAGGCGGTGCCGAAGACGATGTCACCGATGGGCCAGCGATCTTCGAGGGTGCGGAAGACGAGGATAAGTTGGGAGACGATGTAGACAACGGCGCAGATGACCGGCCAGAGGATGTACATGATCCACAGGGCAATGGGCTTGGAGTAGGAGAAGCCGGCGATTTCCTTGAAGGTGGCGATGGCGAAGAAGAACTGAAGCCCGAAAATGACGATGCACGCTATCCGTAGGAACTGTTGGGGGGTTAGCTGGGTTTGAACAGAGTCATGCGACGCACCCAGAGCGACAGAGGAGTGCCATCCTCTGCAAATTGGAACCCAACGAAACCGTTGATGAGGAGACAGGTGTAGGCGGCTGCGACGAGGCCTGCGTACACCGCGGTAAACCACTACACGCGGGTCAGGATTGTAGACTCGATGACGCATATACCACTCACCGGATATGTGACGTTGGCGGTGGGTATAATACCAGAGTCAAGGAACATGGCGAGCAGCTCTATCACAGCGTACAGCCAGAAGAAAGTGACGATTTCTTTTCGGCCTGCGAGGGTAATCTAAGCCCCAACCCAAAAGTTGAGAATAGTTTCAGTGCTTACCCACTGCCGTGTACTTGCTGCGTATGTGGTATATCATGATGGCTGTCATTATTATTGCGACGATATGAACGAAACATGTTGCTAGAAGACCGTAAGTTGTCTGACGCTAAGAGCTGATGAAAACTCACAAGGTTGAAATATCAAAGTTCCCCCAACGTCAACGTTCCTGCTATAGCACTGTGGCTCTACACCCTGATCTGTCCCAACGAGAGGACAAATGACCAGCGCTGCTGTCTCGCATATCGCGTTGAAGGACCCGAATTCTACCCCCATGTCTCGAGTCGTCCGTTAAAGCTGTTCTTGCAGTTAAAAGAGAGTCTTCCTGTTTTGTTTATATGGGCCCGAAGCCCGGAGAAAAGGCCAGAAGTCGGTAGGAAGGAGGAATTGATGGTGGTTCAGAGAAACGAGGGCGAAAGACAGACAAGGCCAATGCTTACGTAAGTGGCGGCCAGGGGACTGTGGAGTGTCTTCGGCGCGCGCTGACGCGCGACTGACGTCCTCCTGCTTCTCTGCATTCTGGCTATAATGTCGCGACTACTTGCTGCTGCTGCTGGTATATATACATGGTCTGCGTGCGCAGCCGAACATTCATCAATTCACATGGGACACGCCATTCAAATGTTCATGCATTTTGTACGAAATGAAGGCTTTGATTTGTTCAAGTTGTACCTCCGCAAGCCTCTACTTACAGAAGGCAGCAGAAGTTCCTACCAGAATGTAAGGTCGGCTGGAGATGCTCCTCATTGTGAATCGGTTTGGACTCGCGCCCTACAACCTGCATTCCAGGTCCAATCTAATAGGAGGGTCATTCCAAAGCACCTTAACAAGTGCCCACAAGACGTACGTTAACTTTACCTTATGAACATTATTACGCACCTGAAGTTTCTAGCCTTTCAACAGAGTCCTCAAAGACACTTTCCTGGTGTCCTCTCTGAACCCCTAGCGCTTAGGCTTAGCCAGTTCTATTCAACCGCCATGGACCAAGTACTGATGCTTGAGAGGATCTTGATTCACTTCTGGTATCCGCTCTGGTTATGTGTACAAGAATCTGCCGGCGATGCTGCTGTCTTGCTGCTACCGCTTGTGTGATGGAATCGAACAACGCCTGTGACTTCACCATCACACCTGCCTGGATTCAAGGTTCCCCAGAGCGGTGCAGTAGCTCCTCACCTCTGACGGCCATTTTGCGTCAGCTCAGCCAGCGTGTGGCCGAGGCTTCTAATAGCTTCGAATTAGGGCGCTCCAGGTTGCATCTAGATTTCATTCACGGCTCTGGGCATCGTATCTGTTGCAAATAATGGCGCACCTGCGCAAGTTACCCCTCCTCCAGGTATCGTCAGACCTGTACGTCAAAGGACAAGGGTTCTCCTTCTGGGTAAGTATGCAACTTTGGGGGCGGAGCGACCCGGTTATGATATATCGTCCCAGCGTCGGCTGGCGTCGCTTATACTCACGCAGGCCACCCTGGTCTCACTGGCAGCTCTGAGCTTCTCCATCTCCGACCTGCTGGGCGATCTTCTCTCGATTTTACTGTTGAGTGTCCAATTACCTCGGAAAGAAATGCATTTACAGCGACTGCTACGTATCTATCAGTATCCTATCGGCGCCCAACTTCGGACGACGGATTTGCGAACCTCGTGGCACGCCGTCGAGCATACCTCGGATATGGTCCCTCGGACGCAGATGCTGTTGGCGATTCATTCATGGATAAGTGCTTTCAAGATCGCACACTATCGGCCGCTCAATCTTCGACTTCGCACTCCTGCATGCATATTTTTTTCGCGATCGGACCGTTACTTCGTGGCAGATGGCCGGTTGGAAAGAGGCGCATTATTTCCAACCGTGACGGCCATAACTAGAGCCTTATTCACGCAACTAAAGATTCCGTGCTCCTTCTTCGCATCCCGACTGAAGACTGAGTTCGGGGGGGTCCAACTGTTACGATGTAACTTCCGCGCTATATCCAAGGACTGGGGATATATAGACATTTTGTTTATTTTACCCGCCGGCCCATTATCAACCGATGTCATGTTCTCCAAGCCCATCATATTCAATGCATGGCACTGGCAGCCCCGAAACATACCTGTTTCCCACCTTCCCGTGCCGCTGTCGTCAGGTTTTGACTGGGTGCCTCGGAAGACAACCCTTAGGGAATGGCACTTCAGATATTCGCGACACCCTTTGATCAGAAGAAACCAGCTTGTTTTCTCTGTGCCAGACGATTGATTACAAGACTGAGCTATCTATCTAATCGCGACTCGGAGGTTTTTGTGAATTGGTCTAGTTGTTGTTCCCTCTGCGTCGCTCCGCTTGTGCATTCCGATACTCATACACGTCACTGTGTACCCACCAACCCCGGGTATGTCGGGCCACAGGTAGTAGCGTTTGAACAAGTTGCCCATCGAGGGTCGACGATATTCGTGAATTTCTGTCGTGATCTACATCACACGCGCCTATTTATCAAGGAATTGCCTTGAATGCCCCGCTCGAGAGGATATGCATCCTGATATGCCTCCTCAACATGATGTTACATGTCTCAAACAATCACTCTATCAACTGTGCATCAACGGCATATCCACTGGCCCTGCTCTCTGCCATGTTGTAGTAGAGTGTGTATGTGGAAGTACTGCGCACATACACAAATTTGGGGAAACTTCAAACATCGTGAGGTCGGTGATGATGCGCATTAACGAATGTCATAACTTTGTTAACACTGGCCAGGCCGAAAGCAAATCGCCCCAGGGACGATCACGGACAATGTCAAACTGTACATACCCACGGCATTCGTTGCCTCCACCGAGTACACTATGGACGAGAGAACGTCGCAATGGAATGGACCACAGAGGCTACGATTAGCCCTGAACGCCAATCAATCCTGTTAGCACCATATTATATCCATGCGAGTCGAAATATTACACATTCGCACAGTCCAAGACGCTCCCAAGAACCCTTCTCTTCCTTAAAATATACTTTAGCATGTTGAGCACACACCAGATCGATTGAAACTTGTATGACCCTTCCTAAATCCTCGTAAGTACAACAGGCTTTGCCGAGTTCCTTTGGCATCCCAATGGAGAGAGCTTCTGCACGCATACCTACTGCACATGTTGCGGAGATAGCAGGTGGGAACGAGAAACGAGAAGGAGCCGCCGTTCAAGCTTTGCCGTCATGGCACAAAGGAGGAGGGAGCGCTAACTGTATGCTCGCTCCGATGGCCCGCCGCCCAGCGGATGGAGAATGCTAGATCGCGTCCAAAGTTGCCGTTCTAGAGCCCTTGCAAGGCCTATCCTTACTCATGTAGCAGAGTACATAGCGTCCGATGTGCCCATGTCCCTCCAAAGCCTAGCCTGCACGGCGCTTGAGTCATGTCCAGTCAAAGCGGCGTCCGAGTTGTGGCATGCAAGTGAGTACTCTTGATTAGCCCAGGGAAGTGGCTGGGGCCGCTTGCGTTGCCACTGAATGCCCTACCTCCAAGTCGGCACCCACGAGGGAGCGCCAACGTTGGTCGCCGCCTAAGCCTGTCCTAGAGTAGACGTGCCTCACGAGTCACAAGCGCACACTGCACTCAGGACTCCTAGATGCACCGAGGTTTGACTATTTGTTGCCGCCACAGCCGAGCGTCGCCTGGACCCTATCTGAGTCCTGACAAGTTGTCGAAATGATGTCGATTCTCTGTGGCACATCAGCATGCAGAGCATGCACATCATAACCGAAACCGAGGAGGGTTGTGTCTTGCGCAGAGACGCGGAGCCCCGAGACGTGTCTTCAGAGCGGGGTAAGTCGTATACGTAGTATGAATCGAAGACGACTCGGAAAGTATACCACGGATCGATGGCGGAGCGTCTAGGAAGTTTCTTCACAAACCGAGCCGGGTGTCAAGATGACTTCGCCTTCACAGGTCCGTGGGCCGGCCACTTCCCTGACGAACGGACCGGTCGGACATCCGAGTCGGAGAGGAGACACACGTCCACATTCCGGAATGTTAACGTCGAAACGAATGTCAGAATGGGGGTCACAGTTACCTTGACAAAACCTTGACAAAAGCGCGGGTGATCAGTGCACTGAATGCTTGGAAGATGGAGCTCGCGTACAGAAATTCTTGCCGCAACCGTAGGCAAACAGTCAGGGTAGCTCGCAGTCATATCATACCAGATCAGTCCGCATTCGGGAGGGGGTGCTTCGGCAGGCCTTTTGTGTGCTATCAATCTCCATCATGATGCATGACGTCCAGCGGCGTGCACAACACCGCAAATGCGCATACAGAATCTTCACTTGTGCGTGAGTGTACTCATACGACTTCGAATTCCGTCAGAATCTAGAAGGCAGCTCAATACGCCGACACGTCTGAGTCGGTTGACCCCAAGGGTGCACAACATGACCACCATGTCGCCTCGAGGCGGCGTCCACATATCCTTCAATTTACTGAAGATAACCTGAACCGTGAAGTGCTCTTGATTCTTGGACATTTTAAAAGAACCTCGCTGAGATAGTCTGAGATCCAGCGGTGGTCCCTTGTGCCTGGCTAGTGCTTCGTACTGTTCCAGGGTCCAAAGGGGAAAGCACAGCTCAGAAAGGACAAGAATCGGCCGGCGCTCACCGGATCAAGCGCCACGAGGTTACCCCGAGGGTTAGAGACGGAGGAGAGCAGCGTGTGCTTGAACAAGCTTGGTACGTGCGCCGTGCGCACTCTTTCTGATTTCGCCGGAGCCGCATTGTTTACCGGGAAAAAGATACGAGGATTTTTGCGCGCGTAGCTGGATCTTCACAAGGATCTTGGTGGATTTCAAATCTACAAGACAAGAGAGCCTACAAGCACAGTCTTGTCGGCCAGTGGAGCAATGCGAAACTGTACGATCTGCGCAGTAAAGATGCCGGGCCAAAATTGACATCGATGTTATTGCAATTGTACACCGGGCACCCCGGGCAGATCATTTGAAAGTAGCAGTACTGGATATAGTCAACTCACTTAGAATTTGCTAGAATACAAACAAACGAAGCAAGTGAGGCTCCAAATCCAATGTCCATTCAAGTTTCAAGTGGCATACTTACCATCGATGAAATATTACGGAAGATCTACGTGCGCAGTACGAAAAAAAGCTTCAACTTGATGCCGAATATCATGATCCATGTCACGATAAGTATGCACTTAGCCGTTCCAAGCACTGTACGGCGCACGCCTCTAGACATCGACTAGGGCCTTGTGTTATCCACATCCAGATATCGAGGCCCAGGAGTAAGTGAACAATGAGTGAGAGATCCTGGACTGAACGCCTTCGAATTGGAAGCCACACATGCTGATCAAACAAGGTATGTAGCTTGCAGAGTACTTAGCCACTGACGTCAGCCGCATAGCGCTCGCCTATTCACCCAAGAAGTCGTTGAGTGGGGCCTGAATGACTGGGCGTGGCATGTATTGCAGCGCGCCAATGAACCACGGCCCCCGAAAAAAAAACTCGAGAAAAACGATCGAGCCCAGATGATACTTATCTCGACTCTGGCGAGCTCCTCCAGGCTCCATGACGACGAGATCATTATGTAGATCGCACATGTGCCCGGGCATGCATGCCACTGCTGCAGACTAGGCTAGTACATAACAGCTCCAGAGACCAGAGTCAAGCGTCAGTCAGGACTTGAATTTTTCCCAGTGGTAACGAGCCTGCGTACCCCTGGAAGAGACGAGTTCGCCGGGTGTCCGTGTAAAGAGTGTGTTGAGCTCCCGATGAAAGGAACTGGGAACTTGGCGCGAACAAGTTCGGATTCGGACCTACATCCGGCCGGTAACTATAGTCTCTCTGATCTCATATGAGTCATCTGCTTGTCAGTGTGCGCCACCGCCTTCAGTCCGCGAAGAGAAAAGATAATTTATGTAATAAACGATTTTGAAGGCCCGAAACAACACGAAAATCGTAAAAACCGGGAAAACCCCTTTCGCATGTCCGCCGTCAATGATATGCATCTCAAGCGGGTTTTCTAAATTCTATACCCGATTTGCTATCAACTGTAAACCCCATGGACCTTGGCGATGATGGTGGCGATGCGCCCCTTCAAGTTCTCCTCAGCCTCTTCACTTTCACTGTCAATGTCATCTTGCTTTCATCGACATCACGCACACTCATACAAACCTGATTAAAAGAAAATTCTGGCCACCGCTAGCGTTATCATATCGTCTCCGCATCGTCTCCGCATCGTGCATTCCCAGACATACCGTTCACCCGTGCCTCAAGTTCAAGTTCCTTCCCTTCCCTTCTTTGAATGAACGAACTTTCTTTGTCCTGTCCTGGGGGCGTTCCCGGCATCTACCGTACGTACGCTCAGAGTCAAACGTTGGAGAGGAAGGTTCAGCATCTTGTGGCTCTATATCTCGACCCTTCAAATCCTGCTTCTCCGACTCCGACTCGGGACTCCCCCGTTTCCGTTCTGTCCTGTCGCCTGCCTGATTGCTGGCGTTGGGGGCGTCGTCACTCATCTGGGGAACCTGTACATATCTCACACTGTGGCTACTATCGATGGCATGTGCAGTCGCCCCCCCCAAAATGCAGACTTGCATGCTGAATAGGGACGGAGCTTGTTCAATCCCATTGCTGGGAATGATGAATCGGCTCAGGCTGGCGCTCGGGAATGAATGGACTCCACCTCTTCTGTGTTGGCAATGCTCGCTGATTCTGATGCGCGGTCGTGGCGTACGGTATAGTTGGGTTGGGTTGAGCTGACTCGATGCGGGCCCCACATGCTACGGCGCCAGTGGAAGGCGGAATCGTGACTAATTTCTAAAGCTTTCTGGCATTGCGACGCGGCGAGATGCGTTTGCATTTGCGATTCATTCATTCCTTACGTGTGTCAGTCGATCTCTCTTGCCACCATCTCTCCTTCTTTTCCACTGTTGGTTAGGGTATATATTGTAACGTATGTAGATCTGACATAGACAGTGCCTTTGAACACAGGAACTCGTCACTCGTCCGCGTCAAGAAAAAACTTCAAGAAGTGGGTCATCGATTCATCGTTGTTCCCGCATGAGTAAACGTCGCTCGCTCCGAGCTCGCGTTGTTGAATCACGGGCTGCTGCGGGGGTACGGCGTGCGGCGCATCCCTGCGCATGGGAATGTCAATCAATAATAGTTGCTGGCATAGCGTAAGGAGATCTGCGGCGAAGGGCCCGCGTCGTCGACGTAGACTCGCAGAATCCAGATATCGATTAAGATTGAGTGCGCGGATGAGATGGCACGTCGACAAAGGCGCCCTTTACATTCAGATTACAAAGTTGAATTCGTCTACTGTTACATATTAGGTTATAGAAGACTCGATGTACGAGAAATTGGCTACTGGTTGCTAGTTATTGGTAGCGGCCGTTTCACAGCTGCGGGTGGGCCAGAAGGGGAATAGGATAATAGGATACCGGGGCACCTCGGACGGTCTGAGACTTGGCTCAGACTACAAGCGTATTGGAAAATGATAAATCAAGTGGGATGGACATCATGGAGAATATCATAGGGAGGCATCGCGGCAGGGCAGGGGGAGGCACGAGATTGGGACAATTGGGACGATGCATTATGGATGGGATCCGACGGTTTTCGGAGGTGGGCGTAAAGGAATGGCAACGATGTGGCAGAGTTGGTGATCAGTTGAAGCGAAAGGAAGGAGTGAAAAGGGAGCGACGACACAGAAGGGCGTTGGGTGGAAAGGCGGGCGGCACGTGCGGCTAAGGCTTAGCATTGCCATATGGGGCAGGGGATAAGGGCAAGGCTATGGGGAATCCCAGGGGAATCCCTGCAGCCGGGCGTGCCGCAAGCAGATCTGGTGAATAAAAAAATAGAATTTAGTTTGTTGCAGATCGTTTTGGAATTCGCGCGGTGCACCCTTGTTCCAACCCTTGGGCATCGCGGCACATCTTGGGTATCCCCTATTTGTCTGTAAGCGGAAATGCAGCCACGTCCACAAATTTACTCCTCCTCCGAGCCCGTACAATCGCGTTCCGTGTTAAATATGCCCGCCACCTGCTTTGAACTTGATATTCCACCAAGATGATTTATACTCCTCCCTCCCTGCCCCGGACACCCAACACCCGCCCCATGAATGCAACTCTTCCGTCCCTTCCAGCAGAGCTTTCATGGTCATTATGGAGACAGGACCCGAAGCAGGCCCCTCTGACGCCCCCCATGACTTCCACCTTTCAGAGCAGACGCACTCAGCAGCCCCAGCCCAAGGCCCAGATGTCTCTGCCTCCCATAGCCTTTCTTGAGCGGCAGCTTGCAGCACGCGCCCCTTGTGCGTCCATGTCAATGGTTTTTCTTTCTGAAAGATGTCTTACCGTGAACAACAGTGACGCCACCCGAAGAGGTGCTTCCAGCATCATCAAAATACTCTCCGCCACCACCGCGTCCGCCTCCGATCGCCGACGAGCCCGCGCAACAGGACTTCGCGTCGCATCACCCGTACATGGACTGGCTAGACTCGCGCTCGCGTTCCGCGCACTTCCTCGCCGAAAAGACCTGTGAAATGATCTGCTACCTCTGGTTCGCGACCTCGGCCCCCGACCAATCCTATCCCTCCCCCAGCAACTCCCCGCCGTACCTCCAGCGCCCAAATCCCTCGACAACCACTCTTCAACTTGTCGCCACACAGACCTTTGTCTCGTTCATGCAGAAACTCCTTGAGACCACACAGGTGTCTCATTCGGTCATTGTGCTTTCATTACATTACATCTACCGCTTAAAGGATCGTAATCGCTTCACGCCCGCCCAGCAAGGCAGCGAGTTCCGCATAGCCGTGGCCGGACTGATGATGGCTAATAAATTTCTTGACGAGTGCGTCGCGTCCCCCTTTTCCTTTTGTTCGTCAAGCTAACGAGTGGCACAACAGTAATACTTACACCAACAAAACCTGGTCCGAGGTCTCGGGGATAGACCTGACGGAAATCAATAGGATGGAGCGCGAGTTTCTGATGGCGGTGGACTTTAACCTCTACGTGGACAAGGCGACGTACGAGTCGTGGATGAACTTGTTAAAGGGGCTTGTGAACGCGAAAGACCGGGATAGCCGACACTTCCGAAAATCCCGCGGCCTACGCTCGTCGAAGCACGCCCACCCACCGTCCACCTCCGGCCCGGCCTCGCGTACCTACTCGTCGTCCTCGTCGTCGCGCTACCGCGCCCCGTCCCACCGCGCGCGTTCAACGTCGCCGAGCCAGACGCGCCGGTCCACGACGTACTCGTATCCCGCGTTCTCCCATGCACCCGAGCATCCTCCCTCGCCCACCCCGCCACCGCGCTCGGGCTCCAAGCGTTCAGCGGCAGCGGCGTTCTCGCCTACGACCGCATCCTTTTCGCACATCCCGAGCAAACGGCCCGTGTCCATCTCGCTCCAGATTCCCGAGTACGCGGCCTCTAATACTGGTCCCCACTCACATTCCCCGCTCGAAGGACTCCAGTCGTTCGCTACTATGTCTTTGGCATCCCCGCATTCCAGACAGTCGGCCCAGACGCAGCAGACGGCCCAGTGGATCTCGCAGCAGCCGCGCCCGGTGCCCGAGACGCTTGTCACTCCCTATCCGCTGTTGAACGAAGAACGGCGTACGGCTGTGCCTCAAGTATGTGTCTTTTTTCACAAGTCACATTACATAATCTAACGTTGATATTCTCCTAGAACCTGTACTTCTACACGCTCGCAAGTTCACCGATGCGGGACGAGGAATCCACGCGCTCACGTAAGGCGAAGTTGCGGTACCACCAGCCCGCGGCGCCATCAGCAGCGCACGTGCACCACTACCAGCCACGCCTCGTCATTCCTCCCGTAGTGCAGTCTGCATCCACCAGCCCGCACGAGCACCACATGCACGTGACACCCTCATATGCGCTACCCCACTTCCACGACACGCAGTGGTCCCGGCCTACGACTCGCCACCAGCAACAAACGATGTTCGAGCCTTTGCCCCCGATTACTCATATCCAAGCCCTGGCCCCGGCTCCTAGGTACACCACACACAGAGAGAGCCCAGTGCCATCGGCGCCGTTTGCGAATGCGGGCCCGCCTGGAGTGCATTTTTACCCGACGCCCGTCCAAAATGCGTTGGCGCATCCACCGCCCATGAGTTGGTCTAGAGAACAACGACGGTATTGACTGTGATGATCTTTTCTTTCTCTCCTACACTACATCTACTTTATCCGCACCGTGACATCCCCTCCACTATCGATCTACACACGCCCATGCATGGGCTATTGCACTTATCGTTTCTCGTGCTCCGTTTATGACCTCGTCACGCGCCCGAACCTGCTTCTTTTTCTTTCATTTGCAAAGCATAACATACATACAAGCAATCCCCCTCCCTCCCCCTTCCCCCCACCGCTTTGCACCCCATTCACCAAGCAGAATTGGTACACATTACATTTCACATTATATTGTATATCCTTCTTTCATCCGCAGTCCCTTCTGGACGTTGCTTCGGCCTTCCACTGTATACGTAGTCCTTTGTCTTACCCCCTCTCCGCACATCATCACATTCACCACCGCATTTCACATCCTCCATACACTCGCACGCATATTCACCCCATTCACATCCACGCATCTCAGCTAGTATTTAAATTACCACCCCACCCGCATAGTCCGATTCACGCATGCCTCACTCGCACTCACACTCAAAGATATTGATCACAAGTATGATACGTCTTACAGTTAGTTCCATATTACTACTAGTCGCATATCGCATCACTGCCATTGTCAATCAAAACCTCGATGTTCCAGCACCTTCCAGCATTAACTCAGTCTGAATTTCCGCTACTTTCTAGATGCCGGACGGACATAAATTATAATAGCTTGGGCGCCTAAGCCTTGTTCCTAACTTCAGCTTCCAGTGCCACCGCGACCAATTTACTTGACTTGATCCCAACAGGACCCAACTTGAACTGATTCTTGATCTTTTCTGTTATTGATTTTCTTTGATTTTCAACATGCCGACCCCGGGAGGTCTCCATGTGCTTCAGCAGATCTGCCGTGGCTCCGACGTCCGTGCGTGAAGCAAAACATAATTTTACTCGTAACCAAGGCAAGTTTCTCCATACTAGAAAATTCGGAAAGATCGGACTCTACGGCGCTGGCGTCGCCAATACTTCCTTGGTGCTTGACGCCACGCCACGAGGATAAATAAGTATTTGAGTCTTGACTGTAAGTAGACTTGGCCCCCTGTGCTCCACTGGTCCAAGGATAACTAGATCTGAATTCGTTAACCCAAGCACTGAGCCTACTGATTATGCATGAATCCGGTAGAATCGGGGAACCCGGCGCTAGCGAACTTTCTGGATCCTATCTCAGACAGGCCTGTAGTACGCCAGAGCACGACGCGTGGGGCGTTTTCGCAGTTTGAATGGATATCTCAAGCCAGGCCCAAATATCGTAAGCGTGCACCTTGAGCCGCTGGGCGAAGGATTTAAAACATAGCGGGGCAGCCTGGTAGGGCCCCGGCGAGGCATGTGGCATGTCCGCGGTAAGTTACAGTGGTTTTTTGTTCGGGATTTGTCAATATCCGATGCGATCATTATTATGGAGAGACTTAAGTTATCTTTATTTGATAGTGTGGACTAGATTTATTTTGTTGATGGGAGTTATTACCATCGGTCGGGGAACCGGGAAACTCTGGCGTCTACCTCCTTCTCCTCCGACTGAATTCGAATTGAGATGTGAGAGAGTCAGCATGATTGGTTCGAATTTTGAATGAATGAAGAATCAGTGCAACAAATTTACCAGGAGAAAGGGAGGCTCCAAATTCCAAAACGTAAACCATACTGCGATGGTCACCCGGCGTTCCTGATGATGCCATGATAAATTGGAGCTCTCTCTCTCAACTCTGCAGCACACGACCGAGGGACGAGGAGTCCCGTCATCTTTGGATTGTCATCATTGTGATTCTGGAAGCGAATTCATGGAGTTGATATGTGCGATATCTCATATCTCCACACAAGAATACACGGAGCGATATCTCCACATAAGAGTTAACGTACGGAGGAATCTCTTACAAGGTCCGCACCGTTAACGTTGACTATTCCCTCCGACGACCGTGCCTTCAGGCTCAGCACTGAGCTCAGCCACCATCCCCAGGTTCCCACCCCACTGCCCAGCCAGCGGTCGCGTGATGCACTTGAGAATGATTCTGGATCATAATGAAGTTTGACCATGGGCAAACAGGTTTTGGGTTGGCACTGGGCCCGGGCCGGGCAGTGTATGCATACGTACCTCGGTGCGCGGCTCCGGTATCACAAGCATGTCGACAACCAAAATGCCGTAGGTCGGACTAACTTGATTTTGTACTTGCTTTGTTTCTTTGAGGCGTCAAGCCACACACATCGTGTCGTGGTGATATCGATGGAGACTGGGGTCGTTGATCCCTGCACAGACTACGGTGGCGACAGCCGTAAGTTAAATTTAGGTATTGGTCTGGGCTGGTGGAGGAGGAGTACTATGTCGCGAGTGCGACTCCCGTGTGGCAAAATGTGCGACTTCGCGCAACCTGTGGCCTGTGGCCCGTGGATCCATTTTACAATTGACGCGGACAAGTGTACCCCATTTGTGTGGCACCGGTGAGTATCAATGACTTACAGCACGGACATGGGATTGGGTCTGGCATTGGAGAGCCAGCAGTGGGATAGGGAGTTCTCTGAGCCTAAACGGATACGAGGGTGTTCGCCGCAGCAACCATATGAAATAGCCCTTGTTCGTGAATATGTATGAATGAAATAACAAAAATAATATTCTTCTGTGGAGTGCGGTTTTCTTTCACCAACTGCGAAGTTCGCAACGGATGGGCGTGTGATGGTGGACGGATGAATGGATGAATGGGGCGTCTGATCCAGCTGCTGACGTGATAGGTTGGAAATGGTGAAAGTGTTGTATACGGTATATATTGACCGGAAACGTGATGCGCGATGCCACATCATGGCAATGGCATGCGACAGAGCACATGTTAGAGGCAAGGGGGCCGTGGCGTAACGGCGATGATCATAGAAAGATAATTGGATGGCACTATTATAGAGGATGCTTGGTTGGTGCGTTATTTGATATGGGCATCTCAAGTCTCAGTCTAAGTCTGGGCTGCTCCTGAAGGCTAGGCACTGGGTGGCGGGGTATTGCCGGGGCTGGAGAGCTTACGCAGACGGGCCTCCTCGGCGCGCAGCTGAGCAATGGCTGTGTCGGTAAATGCCTACGGGGATGTCAGCGTGGCTGATGAAGCTGACGCGCACAAATGTCCGGGGCGCGCGTACCTGGGTGAATAGATAACCAGCCGCGACAGCACTCACTGCAAAAGACGCGCCGTGGATGGAAATTGGAATGGAGAAAAAAAGGCGGTTAATAAAATTCATTTGCAGGAGAAAGGATAAGGGGCTGTTGCTTACAAGCGCCGCAGAGAAAAGTTTTGTTTCTGCTGAAGCCCATGAGCTTTTGGCCTATGACGGCTGATGGAAGAGGAAAAACAGATGATTGCGATTGCTTCCTATATTGTTACGGAAGTGCGCTCGCCTGACGCCAACCCGGATGAAAGCCCCGCGAAGATGCCCTCTTTTCTGGCTTCCTGTGGAGACATGAATAATTCAAATTGCCAATACATTTCAGTCAAGTAAAAGCTAACCTTGATCACTTTTGACATGGCATCAGGGGGGAGCTGAGTCGCTCGCTCGGCCGGTGGGTCGGAGCTTCTGTCCATAGCTTAATGTGACCGAATTCTGGTCAAAGTTCTGAGTGGTGGTGGAGAACGAGGAGTAAGTTCGAAACGCCGGGACCGCCGAAACGCTCACGTGGGGTTGACGCGTGAGGTCACATTGTGACACCTCACGCTTCCCCTTCTCACCACCCCCCGTCGCGTACGGCCATATACCACTCCTGATTACTCCAGGCCCCAGTCTCCATGTCGGAGAGCAAAAGAAAGCCTGTACGCGGCCTGGAGCAGACACACGAGGCGATCAAGGGTTAGAAAGACCTTTGAACCCCATTTCATATACTAAATCAAGTCCTTGTTCATTAGAAATTCTTTTGACAATCAAGTCGCAGCTGGACGATCCAAAGCCTCCGACGCGGCCATCCCTGACAGAAGATCTCCATCAGGTGGCTTCTTTGGCAGAGTCTTTCTTGGAACAGCGACCACGGTCAAACAGCAAGACTTGGATCCATTTCGCTGACAGCTTTGACCAGGAAGGTTGGTCGCCACCAACATTTTTCCTGTGGCTTGATACAGAACAATTCATATCACATTTCATCGAAACTTTCAGGTGTTAATCTATGGAATATATCTGGTCTGATACGCAAGACTCCGGATGACGACGGGCGAATATTGGTAGCGGCGCGTAGGTTCCGACTCCTTTCTCTGATTCTTCTGTGAGCTTACCCCGTCGGGACAACCATATAGTCAGATTCGCAGCGTTCCGCCTCATCGAGGCTGGTGTAGAGGTGAAGCCGGGGATAGAAAGTTCGTCTGCCGGACGTGTCAATGTGCACACGGGCGCTTGGGTTTCCTCAAGCTAACACGGTTCCGCTAGGCTTGCTGCACGTACTCCAATTGGCGAGCAAGACAGGAGCTACCCTTTCTGGTAAGTGGGGTTGCAACCCCTCATCACTCCGGTCGCCGCTGACCTTGTTTATTCCCATCAGAAGTCGGCAGGCACGATGTGGCTGCGAGAGTGTTGACCAGCGCAGCCAAGGTGGGCCACCTGTTACTGACGATCGGATCCTTCACTCACTCTGACTCGTGGAAGTACGAGGAACTGTTGAGGAATTCGGACGATCAGGACGGTGTCCATAGAAATGCCATAGCGTGCGGCGCGGTGGTCTATTTCTCTAGCCGGATGGAAGCGGTTCGTCCCCTACGGATATGCACGCCGCGTGTCGATGCTGATAATTCGTAGGCATGGAAAGAGAAAAATTTCACCGTTGCTGATTTCATGTCACAAAAGATTACAGGCAAGTCATCTTTACAGTCTGAGTGTACTGTTACAGCAACAGTTCAGTTCGAGTTCATCACGTGTTTTCTATCCAGATGATGATCAACGACTCGCCCTCTTGCCGCCTCACCTTGTAAGCTTTCTACTTTTAGCCTTAGGACAGGGCGATTGGACGGGTCTGATCCAAATATAGCGGCAGCTTTTGGCATCCAAGTTCCACCAGATTGGCAAATCGATGCTTGAAGAGCCTGATGGCACCAAGCCCTCAGATGCGGTAATCTGGCTCCAGAAGGCGTTCGCACTGGCAGACCCACTGGAAGACAGTGTGGCACGCGGCGTCGCGGAGCTGAAAGTGCGTTTCTTCCCAAGCTTTTTGCCGACATTAATCCCATTTACCGTGGATACATCAGATATCTATCCTTCAGACGCTAGGTCCTTATTGAACGCACGCTTGACTTTCGGGGTGGCATCACTAATTTCAAACTTCAGCTAGAGCGTACTTTGTGGCGGGATCGTACGATAGGGCCGAGGCCACGCTCGAGGAACTCATCCCATCCATAGATGCCTCTCCTGATCATGTAAGATCGTACAGATCGTCAACGCGTCAACCTAACCGTCCTCCTTCATTTAGGCAAGCTCCGGTTATCGCGAGCTGCGATGGCTGAGGCTTGCCACCCTTAAACGAAGAAAGGCAGGAGACACCGCCCTCCTTGATGGTTAGTTGCCCTTATCGTTTCATTTCCACTCGTTGTCTAATTGTCGTCATTTCCATCCACGCAGCCTTCAAGTCGATTATCAATCACATGGAATGTTCGGAAACCAACATCACAGAGTAAATGTTCGCATATTTGATGGATTCGACGTGTTAACGCCACCTTTTCCCAGTATCCTTCAGGATCTAAGGACCATCCATCATCAGTGAGTCCATCGGTCTTGAGTCGGAGTTTAAAGAAACCCCACCTGAAGAAGGGCGTTCAAGCACCCTTGTCACGGCTGTCCATCAAGAGTGTCTCCAGAAAGCTTTAGAGCTCCATGGGTCACAACAGGACTGCGTCGACCGCCTGCTTTTATCGTTGATATTTCACTGCGGAAAAGATGAGGATCATGAGCGAGCCCTGAAGACCATCGACGCGACATTCACTTGTACGTGGCCCTAGTCCGTGGTTCCCCGTCATCGCCTTCTTTGCTTACCGCATTAAGCGTAGCCTTATGTCAAGCTGAGGTAGAACTTGACATTGTTCCAACAACAGCCTGCCTTACCGTACGTTCCACACTTTTTCGAATTCCGGGATTGATTTGTTTACCGTCCAGCTTCTGTGGCAATACGGGGATCGCCATTACCATGCCAAGAAATGGTCCGAAGCTGCGGACTGGTTTGTCGCCGGTAGTCACAAACTTTTCAAAACCATTAGCCCTACTACAAGCGCGAAATGTTTCCGCAAGGCGGCCTTGTGTTACATCGAGCAACGGGAATACGCTCGGGCATCCACGGTGATCCGCCGTTGTCCCACCAATGAGGCGAAAACTCATTATGTCATGTTCCTCATCGCGGTGCATCAAGGTCAGTTGTCACTTACAAGTACTCGGTACACCCCCCTCGTGGATATCGTGAGCTGACAACGTGACATTCTACCAGGTCTGGAAGATGAAGGTTAGAATGCCCCGAATAGGCTGTGGAATCCGCACTAACGAACCTGGACCCCTCACAGCAATCAGGGCAGTACGAGAGATGCAGAAAGCCCCGGACTTCGACCGCAATATGCTGCTTCTCGCTACACAGATCTCCCACCAATCGGACATGAAGGGCATTCTTCTTTCTGTGCTCGAAGCCCTTCTGAAGACCCTGAAACTTGACAACAGCGGTGAGACGGTCGTGGAGGCTATGACATTGCTTCGTTGTATCATCAGGCTTGCTTTGGGTCTACTTGTCGAGCCCACTGCCAACCGGTTGGCAACGATACTCTTTTTTTCGCCGCCAAGTCTCTCTTATCATCTTCTCTGTTTTTGCAGGGCCACTCTGATTGACACCGTGGTGAATCATTTCCAAACTGGTATGTAGGCCTTAGAATGCTTGAAGGGTCTCCATCTAATGACATACACTTACAGCAAGAATCCTTACGGAAGCCGCGTGTGCTCAAAAGGCTATGTCCCTGATAAGCAAAGACGTCTCGTGGCTATGGAGAACTGCGTATAACTGCGCGGTTCAGGGATGCTCGGAGTGGGAACAATGCGAGGAGAGGATCGCGGATCTGTTTGACGTCGCGAAAGACGTATGTTCTTCTTGCACCTATACAAGTGACTTCGGTTTGATGACTTCTCATCTCTAGCTCCTAGAGGCTCTCTGTCAATCATCCCCGGTCGACGTAGATCCCGAATTGTATTCGCATATGATCAACGCGAGTTTCTCCGCGGTATCGGGTCACGGTCAGATATCTCGTCAATCTCCCATTGCCCGGGTCCGCTTACTTACCGCAACATATGTTCTAGTGTTCTCTGTTCGTGAAACTCTTGGGCCGGATGGCAAGACAGATGTGCGAACAACGTCTTATTGCTATCCTCGCTTTCCGCTCGTACAAGCTGACCTGTCCATCTCATAGGTGGCGCAACTATCTGCGATCACCGCGGAAATCACTGCATGCAAACATCGGATTAGATCTATTATGGAGCAAGGCAAAATACTGAGAGAGGACGAGATTCTTCGCGTCCAATACTTTATCCACATTTTACAGGTATTCGAAGCCGAGTTTCTGATGCAAGCCAAAAAGTGGGACCAAATACCGCCACTGGTCAAGGTAGGTTTGCGTACTCGTGGCACGTCATTATCTGATGAAAGTCGTGTCTACAGGACATAGTCAGCTCAGGCCCTTTGGCGCTTGGTACGTACGAAGCCATCGCGGACATACTGGTCTGTCCTTGGGATCACGTCCCCACCAAAATCAGAGCTGACTATTCGTTCATCCACCCGAGCAGTGGACGGAAAGAGATTGCCCGATCAATGGTATGTGACATCTTTCTCGCCTTCAACAGTCATCGGCAGCACCATCGTCATTGGCTCACATGATCTATGTAGTTCTATACGGATGCTTAGAGGTTAGTCGAAACTTTTGATTGTTTGTGGAACCACTGATCCTACAGGAGGGACGTTTCGAGGCACTTCTACGCGCGAGCTTAGATTATAACCACCTTTCCGTGGAGAAGTTTTCGCGATGGCTTAGAGCAATCTGTACGATCATCCTTGCTCGCAACACGGCGGAGGACAGGGTCAAAGCCATCGGCTACCTCGAGCAAGCACTTTCAGTGATCGAAGATAGCCATGACACTGAGGAGGTCCGGACATCGCCTGCCCAATACGCCCGCGAGCTTCATCGCTGATTGAATGATGTCTACAACTATCATTTGCAGCCGTACCCCATGGACGAACGACATTGGCTTCTGGCGACAGCCTACAACACCGGCGCGGAATGCTTGCAGTTTGTTCAATAAAGTCCCGTAATGAGCCCACTTGAACTCATCGGAAATGGATAAACAGCGGCTCTATGCTTGACGAAGCCAAGCGATGGTTCGAAGCCGCTACCGTTATCTGTAGGTTCGTACCGGGTGGCAAAGACCGTGTGGAGAAGGTGCGTACGATGGATGCCTCCTCGCTCATCTTCGACCCATTCATACACCGGTGTCGACGTAGATTTCCGAGACATATACGCACCTTCTTTCACGATACGCTCCCAAGTGATTTTCGTGGACAAGCCTTTACGTCTCTTGGCTGATCAACACAACCGAAAGTTGGCGTCCGCAATTCTCGAGCTTGACTCGCCCCGCTCTAGGTCGCTTATGCTCTCTAGTGCTCCTTTCTTCTCCCCTTGGATGCCACCAGCTGGACGTTTCCGATTCGCCTGTTTAAGTCGCTCACTCTTTGGAATCTGTCACGACTCGCCCACGATGCACGAACACGGTTTATCACCATCACAATCTCCGCAATTGAACCGGCCTTCCACCTTCCTGCGCATGCTTGCTTTCTTTGTTTTCATTCCTCGTGTATTACTATACGATCAATGCCATACTTATTTGACGGCGTCCACATCCACACAAGACCTGTGCCCCGATTGCGCGTATGTTGGTCCGACACATATACCCGTGGATTAAACCACTCCTATCGATCGCGAGCCTGAAAGAATTATTCAAAATTTCCTTTCAACTGGAAGGAGGTTTGCAGGTTTTTGAACGGCGAAGCTACTATACTATGATCCAACTCCATAGTCTTTCAGGTGATATAGCAAGACACGCCCCCTCGTGTTTCCGATCGCCAGATACTCACTCCGGGCAGAAAAGTCCACAGCGGTGACGTGACCCAGAGGCGTACTTGACGTTGGCCAGTTTGAGAACGAGGTTAGCGACGGCATGTGGATCTGAGGAAGGACCAAAACGACAATCAGTCAAATCATGTATGGGCGCAAAAGGATGTACTGACGAGTCGCATGGAGTCTTTCTTTTCCTGACTGGCCATTGCCATGATCTGCGCGTCGTGGTTGAAGGTCATGGACGAGATGGCTGTCGTGAGGTTCGCGATATTTTTTAGCGGTTTTGGGTTTGCCACATCACTTGAGGGAGCAAAAGAGTCCGCGCCGTAAACGTTCACGAAGCCTGTGTTGGACCTATACAGCACCGCACTGCGTCAGCGATAATGAAAATCGTCACGAAGGTGTGTACGAACCCTACTGCCAGCCACCCGTTTCCGCTCCCACTGCCTCCAGAGCCCGACATGACCTTCCCGGCACCCCTGAAACCACCCTCGTCCTTCCACCTCCTCACACACCTTCTCGCACCCACATCCCACAAGTAAACTTCCGCATCGCCACTCAGCACTGCAAGCTGCGACGGGCTTGACCACCACAGCGAACTCACCCCGCCTCCACCTCCGCCACACTTGAGGCTGCCCACAACCTGCCCCGCACCGCTCTTCCAATCCACCAAATGCACGTAACCCCCACGCCCTGCTACTGCAAGCACTTCACCCGCCCCCGGGCTGAATGCTGTGAGCTCCATGCCCTCGCCCGTGCTTCCGCCGCCGCCATCATCGCCTTTGCGCCCGCGTTTCCGTGAGCCAGCGCCGCCGTCAGTCACTGTGTTGAACGTCGTGCCCCAGAGTCCACGAGCGTGCCGTGTTGTGACACCTGTTTGGAGGTCGTGTGTGTAGAAGAAGGGCCGGGGGCCGGTGAGGAGGAGGGATGAGCCGAGTGGGTGGAATTTGACACTCGACTGAGAAGTCAGAGGGAGAGAGGGCACGTGTAATGTGTGGAGAAGGGGGTTCGTGTGCCCGTCGATCTGCAAAGCAATACTGAGCTTGGATGCGAAAGAAATGAGAGCACATACATTAAATAACCGCACGCGCCGGTCTGCACTACCAACGCAGAGCACCGGGACTCGTTCGCTCGGATGAAACGCAACTACCCTCGCCTCACCGGTCCCCGAAGCCTGCGCAGCAAGATTTGCATCGCGCAGACGCTCGATTCCCAGAGCCCCCGCTGGTAACACCACCTTCTTCCCCTTCTTCAGAATACCCTCCGTCGACGCAAGAAGGTCGCCGATCTCGTCCTCGTCCTCATCCCCCTGCTCGTGGCGTACTTTCCGCGCTTTCGAAGCCCATGCAGGTTCGGGGTTTATCCGCTCGTACTGCCGCCGCAGACGCGCCTCGTATTCGCGGCCTGGGAGCGTCTCCTCGGTCGGAGCATCGCGCAGCTTGCGTAGCCGCGGTGCAGACAGCGAAACTGTTGGAGGGTCAGAGGGGTCCGTCCATGCTGGAGGTTTACGAGATTTTAGAAGAGGATTTGTCGGTGGAGGAGGTTGTGTCCGGGGCACGGAGGAAGATGAGGAATGGGACTCTGCGTCAGAGTCCGCGTCCTGCGCATTGTCATCGGCCTCTTCACTGTCATGTTCGTCGCCCAATTCAGCATCCGGTGCAGCATCTCCGCCGTCAATAAAAAATAACTAGAGATCCCAAGGAGGCTGTTAAATACACGGATCTTCGTAGTTAGAAAATTCAGAACGCACATCCGAGTCCATAAGATTGTTGAAGACATGTCCGCCGAGATCTGGCTCATTATCTTCGTCTTCATCGTCCATGGCAACATCTCTGTCTCTGGGAACAAACTTGGTCCCAAAAAGCATGCTTTCAAGCCTTCGCTCCTCATCATCCTTGCTGGCATCGTCTGTAAGGGGATCAGCTCCAAGAGGCTGTATTTCGTTGACCTCTTTCGAGGTCTTTTGTTTCTTTCTTGGGTGCTTGGCCATGCCGAGAACAACAAAAGAGGTGGGAGGAGAAGGAGAATGGCGACGAGGCCGCGACTGGCCGCGATCTCATCAAATTTTGCGCCAAAAGAATGGATCACGTGATTCAGTCCACGTCCTCGCGTGATCGCTGATCAATTGGACACGGCCGACTCAAGTATACTATTCCTGTTGAGCCCACGTTTGAACAATTTCCTGATTGCTGTCACAGTCTATGCCTTCGCGTTGAGGCCTGGGTGTGATCTTCTTGAATGACACTGAATGTAGTAAACAGTAAACAGATCAATTGTACTGCAGTATACATTATTTTGAAGCATTGCAGTATGGACTCTAGTTTGTGAGAGGTCCAACATGCACTGATCAGTATTGTATGCTGCATTTTGAAGGTGACATAGTGCGCCCAAGTGTAAAGTACATAGCGCTTCACATACAGGCTCTGCATACACCCCCATGACAAGTCTGTTATTGTCATCCAAGTCATGTAATAACATCAGCATTTCTGCATCGTGTCTCTGTAAAGTGAGGTCTGAAATCTCTCAGAGATGTTGGATGTCTCTCAAAGACAACATTCTTCTCCTCAAAGAAATAAAACCTCTTTCAAACTTGTCTTGGTGACTATTATTACAATGCAACCAGATATGATTAGGGGTACTATACTATAAATACACTGACAGTGCAGTAAGTACATGGTATGTTCTAATGCAATTCCTGCCAGGCTATCCTGCACAATTTTGGCACCATGGATCCTTGGCAGTTGTTGGAAGGAGAGATGATAGTGCTGGCTATGGCAATTGCTTGCCCAGGTTGCCTGCAGGTCATCACAATTGTTGATCAATGACGTGCCACACTGTACACTGTGGTATCAGCAAACAGCACAGTTGAGAAAGGGTAGGATATGATTCTTGCAGATGCAGGAGGTGAGAGGGCAAGTGGATAGGTGGCAAGGGGGGTGGTCAAGGACAGGCACTCACTGTTATGGAATGACCACTTTTACTATATATTATTTATTCACTTTACTTTATTTTCAATTCCGCTTTTCTCATGCTTATGTAAGTCACGTGACTTTCATCTTATCTTGATTAGATAACGTTAGTCATACTGCATGACATAGCATTACATAGCATGACATCATTACTGTGGAGCTGACTGATCATGCCTCATGTTAA
>JABCKV010000139.1:0-45876 GCA_018282005.1 Asterophora parasitica
CAGTAACTCTTTTAGTTCATTGCCAGGAAGAAGACGAATAGAATTGAGAAGATTTTCCGCCATAGAGGCAGGAGGACACGACGAACGACGACGACGTGTGCGACGAGAAAAGTTGATTGCCTCCAATTTCCAAATTGAGCAATACCCGATGGGGACAGAAGCGTGATGGCAGAACATTCCTGACATTCTTTTCGATCATCTTCCCTCCCTCTTGAACTCAGATGTGGAGACTTGTATCCGTGGAGGGATTGGTTACCAGTCTACCCCTCTCCACAATTTGAATGTTCTGTTCAGTTCTAGTCCAATGATGGAAGGGAATGTTGGAGGAATCGGGCTTGAAGGAAAGCTAACGAGTCAGTAGACAGTCCACGTCGATTATATTTTTACACGACCTCCGTAAGAGAAAACGAAACAGCAGTATGATCTCTAAGTAAGTGTTATGGCAAATGCAGGGGCGATACAAGAGATGTGGGCGGTTGAGTAAGAGCGGGCTAAAACAGCAGTATTTTCGTATGTTAATTTCATAAGACCAAACGAGTCCATCATCCTGGCAGCGAGAGGAAAACATCGACGAAAAGTTAGGCCATCCTGCCAAGGACACGGGGCTGCGACACGTCCGCCATGTTGATGAAAATGTCATCGGCGGGGTGGCGGTACAGAGGCGCGCGGAGGCGCTTCTGGTCAAGATGGTGACCGATGAAGCCGATGGAGCGGCCAAGGACAAACAGCCCGTTGAGGGTTCCGATGCGGATGTACTCCTCAGCCTCTTCGGGGGTGAAGGCCCCCGAATCACGGAGGAGATCCACGAAGCAGACGGCGATGCATCCGTCGACGTTGAGAATGAGCTGCAGAAGAGACACCACATCAGATGATGTTCCAATGGGCCAGGTATAGATAAACTTACAGTATCCTTCTTGGACGTGGTCACCTTCTCGACGGCGAGGGCGTAGTCGAGAAGAGAGTGGCTGGGGAAGTTCTTCCTGACGTACTCCTTGACGAGCTCGACGCGAAGATCAGGATTGTTGACGCTCTTGATCTTGTGACCGATACCGCTGACTGTGAAAAATCCATCTCAATCAGCACTAGATTATCTACAGAAGACGGGAGGTAGACATACTAAGCTTGTTCGCCTTCCTCGAGTTGTCGACGAATTCGCGGGGAGTGAGGCCGGTGTCACGGGCGTTGGAGAACATGGACGCAGCCTCGTCGAGGGCACCGCCAAAGCGGCTACCGATGGTGAGGAGACCCGACGCAAGCGAGGAGATCAAGTCCTTTCCGGCACGCGACGCAACGATGGTGTTCATGGCACCAGAAACAGCGGGTCCGTGGTCGGCAGTGAGCATAAGGACCATCTCGATGAACTTGGTAGCCCAAGGGGGAAGGCCTGTCATAGCGACTGTCAGCAACGGGATGACAAGGGGCGGAGGGAAGACGTACGGCGTTTGAACCAGAGGAGCGAGACAACACCACCGAGACCGATGTCTTCCTTGAAGACGTCGGAGATACGCATGCCAGCGTACAGAAGCTCCTGACCACGCTCGTCAGAGATGGTGGAGATGAAGGCAGCAGGCTTGCGGATGAGGCCGAGTTCCTAAACGACAAAGTAGTAAACATCAAATTCAAGATGACCAAGACCAACGAAAGCTATTCACCTGAGCCCACTTATAGTCCATGGGGATGACGGGGGGATCGCGCTCAGCCTTAGGGACGATAACGCCGCGCTTGACGAGGGTCTGGTAGGTCTCGCGGAGGACCTCAGGGAGATCCTCAAAAGTATCAGGCACTATGAAGCCGGCCTCCCTCATGGCGTTGTTCTTCGCATCGGCAGTCTCAAGCTCGCTGTTTGCCATCGATCCAGCATGACCGAACTGGACCTCCGTGGCGAACATCTTGGCGCAGGTACCGATAGCCCAGGCAACAATGGGCTTCTTGATGATGCCGCGCTTAACGGCATCGATGACACGGTACTCCTCGATACCACCGACCTCGCCGAGCAGGACGAGCATCTTGCACTCGGGGTCGGCCTCGTAGCGGAGGAGATGATCGATGAAGGTGGAGCCGGGGTAGCGGTCTCCGCCGATGGCGATACCCTCGTAGGTGCCGTTAGTGACGAGCGAGAGTATGTTGTTGAGCTCGTTGGACATGCCTCCAGACTTGGAGACGTAGCCGACGGAGCCGGCGCGGTAGAGCTTGGAAGCGATGATGTTGTCCATCATTCTGTGACGAACAAGTCACTCATTATACACAAAGAATTAATGAGGAGGCGACATACCCTCCAGAGTTTCCTATCCTGAAGCAGCCGGGCTTTATACCACCTACAGTGGCGGGGCCGATGATCAATACGCCCTTCTCCTGAGCCTTCCAGAGGATCTCGCGGGCGTGTCTCTCGGGGACACCCTCAGCAATGAGGGCGAGGGCCTTGATTTGGGAGAACTCCAAGCACTCGAGGGTGCTGGCATATACAGAGCGGGAGCTTGCGAAGTTGACAACAACATCAACATCGGGGTGCTTGCTGACGGCCTCGCTGACGCTCGTGTACACAGGGAGGAGAGTCTCCTTGGTTCCCCAGTAAAACTTCTGAATATGGTGGCCGCCGAAGGGGTAAATCATGGCCGCAACGGAGGGGGTCTCGCGGCCGCAGGAGTAGTCAAAGTCGAGCATGCCCTGGATGGCACGGGGTTGGAGACCGTAGACGAAAGAGCGGGTGGTCTCATCAAAGGGACGGAACGGCGGGCGGGAGTGGGGCTCTTGTGTGTCGAAGCGGATGATCTGATCGTTGGGCTGGGTACGCTCGCCATCGCGGTGGATGGCCCCGACGCCGCCCTCAGTGGAAATCTCAACCTCCTCGACCTGTGCAGGGGGAGTGCCGACCTGCACGCTCCTCGTACCGAGGGTAGCAGCTGAGCCGGTCTTACGGACGTCGACACCGAGCGCGAGAGGGACGATCTCAGTGATGTGGGTGTCGGGGCCGAAGACACGGATGGGAACGCCGAGGGACTCGCCAAGGAGACGCATGGCCTTGAGACCTTCCTGGTAGTTAGGACCGCCGCGACGGACGAAGATCTTGACCTGGTGGGCGATGAGCTGGTTTTTGTACTCTTTAAGAGCACGGATGATGCCCTTGAACGTAGCAGCGACGTTGGTGAAGTTGGCGATACCACCACCGATGATGAGGATCTTGCCCTTCGGGTTGGGGCGGCCGCGAGTGACGAGATCGATGATAGTCTTGGCGTACTCGTAAGTCTGGCCCTCGGTGGGGGCGCCGGAGTACTCGCCGTAGTTAGCGAGCTCGTCGGCGAAGCCATGCGCGGCAATGGCGTCGGAGTACACTACGGATGCACCACCGCCGGCAACCATGGTCCAGACACGACCCTCAGGGTTGAGAACAGTCAGCTTCAACGAGGCACCGGTGGAAGCATCGAGCTTCTGGATATAGGCCTCCTCCTTGGTGAGGTCACGACCGAAGGGGGCGGGCCAAACCTGCGAAACGATTTGAATTAGGACGGGATTGCCAGAATGAGTGAGAATAGACTTACCATTGGGGGGCCACGGTCAGCAGAGACCTTTCCCTTACCAGCAACCTGCTGGGCAGCGTCCCTCTCGTAGACGCTCAAGTCACGAGCAATGGCCCACTTGGGACCACAGATGCTCTCAGCAGTCTGATCGAGCTTTGCAGCCATGTCCAGGTAGCAGACTTGGGGCTCGCCACCGTTGACGCCGTCGAGGACAACAAGGGGGTTGATCTCAAGGTAAGCAAAGTGAAGATCGACATACACGCTGTAGAGACGGATGAGGAAGTCGACAAGGGTGTCCTTCTTCTCTGCCGGGACGTGGATGAGGAGGGTAGCGGTGATCTCTTCGCGCGACGGAAATGACTTGTTCACGGGGAGGTTGAGGACGAGAGCCTTGGAGTCAACATCACCGATGTCAACGCCACCTTCGTGGGTGAAGAGGATCGAGTCGCCTTCACGCTGGGAGGTGATACAAACGTAATACTCGGTGTTGGAAGGATGGGGCAGGAAGGGCTCGACGATGAAGTTGTTCAGGGTACCTGTGATCGATTCGACCTTTAAAAAATTGTCAGCACATCGTCACGAGGAGTGAAGAAAGAAAGAAAGAAGAATTAAGGGTCGAATCGCGACGTGATTATAATTCGGTCACGTGCGCGGCAGAAACGCGTCGGCCTGCAGGACGAACGCGAGGCCACCTGCATTGTGACGATGGGATAGATTGGATATGAGATGGCTCGATAAGAGGCATCGAAGTTGTGGCGGAGAAAGACGAAGTAGCGGCCTAGAAACGCGGGAAAAACGATGAGAATGCACAAGTACGTACCTTCTGGGGTCTTCCGGCCCTCTCTGCGATCCAGGGCTTTGCCTCGTCCCATGTCTTGTTGAGAGCGAGCAGACCGGCCTTGCCGCGACGCTTGATGAGCTGATCAGGCTTAGCGACGAGCTTGGTGGTGAAGACCCAGCTAGGAAGCTTGGTATCAGGGGTAATAGTGTTGGTCTCGGGATCCCATGAGACCTGTGCGACCTTGGGAGCGGGGAAGGAGAAATTGGTCTTGACGGTGGCATGGGGCGCGACGGGCGGCGCGCGCTCGAGCCAGTAGGCCAAGAGCAATTTGGCGTCGTATTCGCGAATAGCTATAAAACAAAATCTCGTTGGTCACTGTCGCGCACGACGAGCAGAGCATTCTGAACTGACCTTTGGACGACATTAATAGGGAGAGAGGGAGGGGAAATGTAAGAGAAAAAGTGGCGAGGAACGCGGGTTATAGGGCAAATTTCGATATCACTCCCCAAAGTTCACACGAGATTATTCCAACCTCGTACCACCGTCAATCTTATCATGATCCCACTATTTCTCGGTGATAGTGATACAGAGTCAAAGTTGCTTGACCACTGGATTTCTCGCAATCTACTTGTCTTCGACACGCTC
The DNA here is from genome assembly GCA_018282005.1 of Asterophora parasitica. Taxonomy (NCBI): domain Eukaryota; kingdom Fungi; phylum Basidiomycota; class Agaricomycetes; order Agaricales; family Lyophyllaceae; genus Asterophora; species Asterophora parasitica. Next base: position 4,942 of record JABCKV010000139.1, read on the forward strand.
CCCTTCGATGCCCGAGAAATGCAGGCCCACGGACACCATTCATTGGCTGTACAATCGACAGCCCCTGTGGTCCAGGATAATCATCCATCATACCAGATGGATATCGACTCGGGTCCGTAGTGCCTCAATGAGCTATCGTACTTGCAGTAATTCTTTCAGACATAATTGGACTGGACGTTCGTATGTTTGGGGAAATTGGGGCGAACGACGCGCGTTCGGACGATGGGGTCCATTTCGCCGATCACGACCAGGTACGGCTAATCCAAACGAAGTGCTCGCTAAAATATTTTCGTCTTTGTTGCAGCACTTTTCGGGCCTTCTGTCTACTGCTGCTCCCTGTTCACACTTCTCAAATTTCCTCTAGGTGAATGGCATTCCTTTACTGACTGCTGTGGTAATCTTCGGCTATTTTGCGTTACCCAATTTCCAGCTGTCAGATCGTCGCGTAGATTTGGACGCTAAGTACCTTGACTTCGCGACCTTCCGCCACACGCGCTGTGCAGGCCATTTTACTACCAACCCGAGTCGACGAGCCCGTAGAAAGGCTTGGGCTTTTTGACTTGACATAAATGCACCGCTTAAGGCAAGTTTGCCTCACATCGCCCTTAGTCAACTGTCCTAAGGGCTAAGTGCTCTGTCGACTACCATGCATCTGGGCTGCCTTAGTGAACGAAATAGCGACGCTCCGACTTCCTTGAGGCTTGAACAAACAATCACTCGACCCTGGACGCCTCGCCTCGGCCTCACGCATCTGCTCCTACGTTCCTATCGATGTGATTCTTGAGGCCTGGAGTATGTTCTCGTACATAATGGCAATGACAGAAGGAGTGCGTGTATGTCCTCGTGAGGGGCATTTTGATCGACATGCAGTGGTCGCGCGTATCGATGACCATAGTTCATAGTTTTGAAGATGTGACTCACATTTTTGACTTCACGTGCAAAGACCATGCAAAGACGACGACTCACATGGATAAATTGAATAACACGCAGCAAGTGCACCATCCAACAAATTTCTCTGAGGTTTGCACGCGGCGTCGATCCAGCTTGACCCAACGTTACGAGAAAGGTCTCAGCGAGTCACGCTTGTCCTACGCCGACAAATACACATCCGACTGGGATACCTCAGTAGTTACTAGATTACGCAAAGGCGCCCAGGGCTTCTCAAATCTCCAACGCATCGCGAGACCACGCAACGACGTGAGGTGCGGTCGGGCCGAGAGTGCCACGGGTTGTCGACTCCTTTTTCTTCTCCTCCTCGTCGTCGTCGGCGTTGGCCTCGACCTGTTTGGCTTGGACACTAGTTCCCCGATTCCTCTTTCAGTGGCTTTAGGTGGCTTTCAATGGCAATCGTACGAGCTTGGTAGCCTTGAAACCTCGCCGTGCGCCACAGTCATAGGACCTCAGCTCTGCGATCTGTTGGTGGTGTCGTCACCCGTGGCGGAACGGGTATGGGGCTGATGATCGTGCAGGGGCTCGCTGTGAACGACGCGAAGGTGTGGATCACGGATGTGCTGAACAAGATCTTGCTTTTTGGAACAGCGCCGATGGGAAGGCTGGTGGTATGGTAGCGTGCGTGCGCTGGCAGTGGACCAGTCCTGATATGTTCGGTTGTGCAGATGGATGCGAAGAGCCACCAGAACATCGAAACGCATCCAGGAGACAGATGTGTAACGCCAACAAGTGTGAATCCTTCCCCGTTCGACTGGGTTAAACAAGCCCTCTCGATCTTCTTTGTCACAATACGACGACGTTCCCTGTGCTGCTCGACAAGGGCACCAACGCGAGATCAATGGTGGGTATGTCGCCATCAATCGGCATAGGTGCAAGGGTAGGATTACCTATAGGTACACTGGAATCAAGATGTAGGATCAGTGATCTATGCGGGTCAATGTGAGTACGGCGATTATCATCGTAATGCGCAGACGGATGCGTCGGGATGTACCGACTCTAGATGGAGGGATGTAGGGGTCTCCAACGCGCAACGCCTCAGAAGATCGCGGACACATCAAAGTGGCCTTTGAGGAATCTGTCACAGTGGTTGAGGTTACACTGGCCTATAAGATAGACTCCGAATTCGAGGCATCCACTTTGCAATCATCAAGTTGAAAGGTGCGGGGATATTCATAGAATCATGACATTAATCCGTCAGGGGAGGAAGAGGGGGCATACCCGGCATGTCAGCGAACATCGAGGTGAACATCAATGGCTCCCTGGTCGCCTCCATCGCACGGCACTCAGCCAACAGCTGCCTTAGCTCAGCCAGAGCAGGCCCGCCCACCTGCGGGAGCGGCGGGATGTCCAATTCCTCGCCTTCCTCCTCCTCCTCATCACTCTCTTCGTCCTCGTCGCTATCGTCATCGCCATCCTCCTCCAGATCGTCTTCCTCATCATCAGGCAATGTCCCCAACAGCGCGCCTGTGCAATCCTCCAAGCGGATCCCAGCCTCCATCAGCATCGCCCACCACGCATCATACCTCTGCATGCCCTCATCCTCACTCGGCCCATTCGCCTCGTTCAAATCCGCCAACATAGCGCGGCTCAGCGTCCTCACCGTCTTCAGCTTCGGGAAATTAACGAGATTGAGCGCAGCGACGTTCAGGTCGTTGGAGCGGCGGATGATATGCGAGGGGAGCTGATCCTCCTTGGCGACACGCGCGGCGTAGCCCACATCGAATGCGTACAAGAGCCCGTGGAGTCCGATCGTCGTGATGTTGAGGTGCGGCTCATTGACGATCACGCTCATCAGGTGGTCTATAGCGTACGCGACCGCGAGGCTTCCCGGGATGGGTACCTCGGCTCCTGGAGGCTGAAGGCGCCAGTCCGCGTTAAAGCTGAAGGTGGTGAGCTCCGGGCACAGCGCAAGGATGCTCGGAACGTCAAGTGGCGGGATGCAGTTGAGGTCGAGGAATGTGAGCTTGGAGCCGTGTGGCGCAAGAAATCCTAAGGCGTCTGGCTGGTCCGTGCGATGATTTCGACAGTCGAAGGAGACACATCGGAGGGATGGGAGGGACCATTCGGTGGCTTCTTCGAGGAACTGCCCAAAAAACCCGCTGAGGGTCAATTGCTGGAGATACGGAAGGCAGATCTGGAGACCTCCGGCCGAGCCCAAGGGGACGGATTCTGAGTCCTCGTCTTCGTGTTTGGACTCGAAGTCGATGTGCGCACACATAACGGATGGCAGGTAATCAAGGGCCCATATTACTTTCGGTAGGAGCTCGCAGGATACGTTCCAATGAACCGTCCGGAGCGACTTCAGCGCGTAGGTAGCCAAGGTGTCAGCCACGGGCCCAAATGTGTCACCCATGGGGACGTCCACGATGAAGATTCCGAGATTCGGACAGTGTTTGACGATCGATATGAGAGCTTGGTCCAGATTCTTCATGGTCGTGCTCCGGTTGTACCTGCAGACGTGAATTCGCTTGGTCCACCACCCCAGGGATGAGGATATCGTGGAGGCTGTTGACGAAGATGATTCGAGGGTCTCGCACAAGGAGAGGAGATTGCGTGGCTCATGGAAGAACAGGCAGCGAAATAAGAGCTCTGCCCCGATCTCGTGCCACGACTTGCATGTTGATATGATGGCCTGAGAAAATGTAATGAGATTCCTTGTCCGAAAGGCAACAAATTGCGGGGAAAAAAACACGCACCTTCTTTGTAGCATAGCTATTGAACTGAATTGCATTCATCGCGTCCGTAGGCCTACGCACCTCCCATTTCCCACGCAGATTCTTGTGCCACAAGGACTGCGAGTGCATCGTGGGCAGCCCATACTGGAATATCACGTCCTCGTCGGCGGCTAGGTCGAATATCTGTGCCCAAATCTCTCTTGGAAGGTCCATGCGAGTTGTGAATGTATGATGCTTAGATTGACGCTTATAGAGTTCAGCAAATTTTTGGACACAATTTAGTTGAGAGGGGAAGTGGGGAAGAGGCTCGAGATCAGTCTGCAGGTAGGTTGGAAGTTGATTCGTTGACAAATGGAATGGAGTGGAATACAATTAGCCGACAACGTTACATAAGTAGCTCAGGCATATCCGAGGTACCTACCACTCGTCGGCCGAGATGAGAGCAGGGGAAAGTACAGTAAAGTAGAGAAGAGTACAGTGAAGTAGAGTAGGAGAGATGTAGGTAAGTAAGGAGAAAAAGATAACAAATAAGCCCGTGAAATGGGGACAGACAAGGAAGACATGGTTTTCGGCTGGGAGGACAGGGCAATGGAAGCGGCAGTACGGTTGCGAGGTGTCGGGGATTCGGCGGGTGAGGGTGAGATTCGTTGGGAGTTGATGACTGCGGGCGTATAGGAGCGGGGCCGGACATACGGGCACTCTGGAGGGGCGGTAAAATCAGCATACACTGGCATCGCGCGACTGCGGAGACTGAGACAGGCTAGCTGCACTAGGCGGGAGTCGACAGCGCGTAACAGGCTGCTACATAAGGCGTATGATCATCCATGTGGAAGGTCGCAAGCGGAGCTGAAGGAGGACACGCCAGAATGTGAATGTGAAGCTAGGTAATCCGCAAGGCAGTTCATATTGGCGGGAATGGTGTGGGAGGAGGTGTGGGCCAGGAAGGGTGGGGTGTGGAATCGCTGGAGCAGGCTGATGAGTCACTGGTGTACGTGGTTGTGTCACGATAGGGCCTCACTTGAACGCGTAGTATTACAGCACCCTGGTCCGACTCCAAGTCAGTTGAACGCGCCGTGAGTCACAACAACACAATGGTGCCCTGCTACGATGTCGATTTGTTCTCTGAAAGAACGAAAGACATCAGAAAATGAACAGAATGACACGTGAAGCATCCTGAGGCCTGAAGGGCACAGACCATTCAACCCCAGCGTCTCCCAGCGTACTACAAACGCCATGTCATTTTGATATGAGCGAGAATGGCAAAGATTACCATGTTATGATACTTTGGTGTCGAGGAGAGTGGCGCTGAGAGATTATACGGCTGGGCATCATTTCGGAAATAGTGCAGGAACTGGGAAGGTACTTAAGAAGAGAGGGGGGATCAGGACAGCCCGAGAAGAAGAGTCCTCAATGAGCCTGGTAAGGTGTCGATATGTCGATATGATACGCTATCGAAGCTCGGATGTCCACGGTCTGTCGAAAACGTGTGATTCTTCCATTGGAGATTGTCGTCGTGCCACACTGAAATATATGGACGTACACCTAAAGCAGACAAAGGCGTAAAAAGTCGCATGCCAGTGCCAAAGCGACCAGACGACCCTGATAACACGGACGTCGTCGCAAGCCCGAAATCTCTGGACTACAAACACACATGCAGAGATCTGGGGCCCAGTGCAGTGTGTGGGAACATATACAAGATCAGAATGTTATGCACGCACACTACGACCACGCTACGACGACGCTAGTGGCTACATGTCCTCGCATTTCCGAGGGATTGACATGCTGGTGAGTAGTATGACGATTCACGAAATGCATATAAATGTGCTCGCGTTTTCGGAGATCCCTGGGGTTTTGCACAGATAGCCGCTGAGGGGGCGAAGGAACGGACTCGGACGATAAAGAATTCCAAAATGCTATGTACGGCATTTTAGAATCGCAGCCACGGTGAACGAACCTCGAGCCGGCGCCCAAACACTACGCTTCGGATAGAGTAGAATCTTGACAGAATCAGCGACTATCAGCGAAACACAGGGCCACGGATAGAGTTCATTCACTTGGAGCTCATTGGAGTTGGCATGTAAAGGCCTTTATAGGAATTTCCGACATCCACCGATACCCTGAGCCAGGAGTAACGCCCATGTTCGCGGTGATAACTGTGCAGCCGACGATGAACAAAGCTGCTCGCGGTCAGTTGGACGTGCCACGCCGCTGGTCCAGAAGACAGAAGTGATCGAATCCCTGGTTGTTATCAGGGAGGAATCAGGGTAGCTAGGAGGCCGTCCACTGGTAAGTAGCCAGTCATGTGGAGGACGTCCTGTCAGACATCGATGACAACTTCCGAGGACTGCATGGCGCGGTGGGGGCGCGGTGGGAGCTGCAGACCTATTTCGGCAAGTGCGGAGGCTTAGAAGAATTCGGTCAGTACTTACGTTCCGCAATTTGACCATAGATCTAAAAAAAGTGCCTGCGCCGCGATCGAGCTGCAGCGATATGACGAGAAAGTCGTCTGTCAGGCTCCAGGCCAAGCTGAATAACGCTAAGCCGCTAAGCACCGTCGACGTCGTCAAGGACAGCAAGTGAAGTTCTTGCCCGTTAGGGGAGTTTCGGCTGATCTCGCTGGAGCATCGCTTGCGGAGTTTGAGGCGCGGACCGCGGGGGTCCCACGTGTCTCTTTTATCGTGTGCGATCTCGTGGTGGATATGCGGGCAAAATCAGCCTAGATCGCGCACATCCTGACGCGAAAAGGGGCAGTAATGAGCTGAATCATGGTGTTTTGGCGTGTAAGCAGGGTAAGCCGCTATAAGTAAGAGGTGCCTATTATCGCGATATTCGACATAGTAAGCACGCACCCCGACTACGAAAAGGCTAAATTTCGCAGCCCGCCCATGTGCTTCCCCAACAAGAAACAGAAGGACAACTTCACCGACAACGCCAACCAAAACAAAGCAAACGGTACAAAAGCCCACACTTCCGCTGCTTCAAAATCATCCTCTCTTCCCTCCAAAGAAGCCCCAGTCCTTCCCCCAGTAACCCAGTCCGATAAATCTCCAATGGCTCCCAAGGTCGCGATTGTCATCTACACCCTCTACGGCCATATCGCCACCCGTACGTCCTTTCTTTTCTTGCCTCCTCGTTGTGCTCACCGTTCGCTGTAGTCGCTGAGGCTGTCAAGGCCGGCGTTGAGAGCGCTGGTGGACAGGCCACCATCTTCCAGTACGTGTCCTGAGCGCTCTATCGTCGTCTATCGCCGCTCACAGTCCATCTCATAGGATCCCTGAGACTCTTTCCCCCGAGGTCCTCGCCAAGCTGCACGCCCCTCCCAAGCCCGCCTACCCTGTGATCACCCTCGAAGAGTTTGTCAAGTTTGACGCCTTCCTGTTCGGTATCCCCACCCGTTACGGCTCGCAGCCCGCCCAGTGGAGGGTATGTTGTGCATCATCGCACATCTCAAGTCCGCTTCATTGACATGCGATCTCTCCTTAGGCCTTCTGGGACTCCACCGGTGGTCTTTGGGGCCAAGGTGCCCTGTACGGCAAGTACGCGTCCTTCTTCACCTCCACTGCTGGCGCTGGTGGAGGACAGGAGGTCACCGCTCTCAACTCCATCTCCACCCTCACCCACCACGGCATCATCTACGTCCCCCTCGGATATGCCCGCGCCTTCGGCCAGCTCACCAACCTCAATGAGGTCCACGGTGGTACGTGCCATTCTCTGCCATTGAGCGAAAGCCTCATCTCACTTTATTGCTACAGGATCCCCCTGGGGTGCTGGAACTTTCGCTAACAGCGACGGTTCCCGCCAGCCTACTCCCCTTGAGCTCGAGATTGGCAATATCCACGGCAAGACCTTCTGGGAAACCGTTTCTCGCGTCAACTTTGCTTAATCAGTGCCACAAATACTTGTATGTAGATGTAGAGTACCACTCTCGAACACTTTCAATTGTATCAAGCCATTGCCGATTGTCAACCGCTGAGCGATTTCCCGTCGCACAAACGTGCACTGTGTGCAAAGCATGGCGTGCTTGCTCCGATCAAGGCAGAGGTGGGAAAACGTTCCTTCCAGAGAGACGGAGATGTGGGGGAGGCGCGCCGGAGATTAGATGGGCAACGGAGTCCCAAATCGAGCCCAAATCGAGCTCCGATTGAAAATTTAATTCCTCGTCGACGTCCACGGTCCACAATTCTAAAGCGTATGATGTCCTCGTTTGTGAATCTTCGAGCATCGCGGCAATCCAAGGAATCCAAATCGTATGTAACGCCAAGCTCTGATCCTCCGCCATCCTCAAGTGCACCTCCTTTGCAGCCTTCTTCTGCAGAAGGCCAAGGCACCATAAATCTCGAGCAACCAATATATTCATTGCCGTCGACGATAGATGTCAGGATCAGCAAAGACTCGGGACGAGGCCTATGGAGCAGGGCTTACTATAAACCTGGTAGGTCTCTCCGAATGTCGAGATAGCGATTCCTTTTTACACGAAACCCAGGAGACAATTTGCTAGCTGTTAAGCCTCATATTGCGGTTCTGTCCAACCAATATCTGGAGTCATATTGCTCGAAATGCTTTGGGCTTCCCCCAACGAGTGGTCTAAAAAGATGCACCATTTGTCGATCGATCTTATACTGCAATTCTGTGCGTCATCTTATCGCCTTTAAATAACGGAGTCCCATTGACGAGTCGCCAGCAATGTCAAAACAAAGACTGGGCACTCCACAAGCGTGAATGTACTGCGCTCCAGGAATGGGCGAAGGCTGCTCCTACAGCCGACTTGTCGGTGCCCAGTGACGCCGTTCGATGTCTAGGGCGCCTCATATGGAGTCGACAGAGAAAGGGTCCTGGCAGTACTTGGGTCAAAGAAATTGATGGATTGCAATCCCGTGAGCGGGCTGGGCTCTGTACATCGCGGTTTGCTTACTTTTGCAGACAGGGCCTCTCTACAATCCTCATCGTTTGAGCTCCATACGCACCTTTCACACGCCCTTGTCCGCTATCTTGGCATATCCTCCCCAGAAGCACTTGGTCAATATGGATTTCACTCGCCCAAGGATCTGGTCGACATCATATCTCGTGTCAGTCGCCAGCTATTTCTTGCGATTATTCCGTGCTAACTTGGAATAGTTCATTGTTAACACGTTCTCTGTCACGACTCCCACCTTGACGCCCATTGGAGCATCTGTGTCTCCAGTCGTCGCTCTCATCAACCACTCATGCGACCCCAACGCCGTTGTCATCTTTCCTCGCCCATCAGAGATGCCGTACTTTCAGGCGCATCTAATGCAAGTAATCGCAATGCGCACCATTTCCCCGGACGAGGAGGTGCTTTTTTCGAGCCTCTGCCTACGCTTTTCGCTCACTGTATTCTGTCAGATCTTGACATCGTATATCGATACGACTCTACCGAAGCACTTGCGGCAGCAAGTCTTGAAAGAGACCTACAACTTCGAATGCTCCTGCCAACTCTGCGCGAATCCACTTGATGTCGACCCTAGAGAGTCTGTTACCTGCCCCAAAAAGTGTGGTGGCACATGTCCCACGCCCACCGAAGGTGAATCAATCAATTCGTCATACCGAAACTATATCCTCGGCTCACGGTTTCAATCGAGAGGACAACTTTTGCCGTTGCACGAAATGTAAAACTGTCATCAAAGATACCGACCCAATCCTCGACGCTGTACGCATTGGCCAAGAAGCCCTCGACAAAGCCACATCCCTCCAGTTCAAAGGTTCGCGTCTTTTTCAGGCAAGTGCCTTCCAGAAACTCACGCACCGTAGACCCATCCAAAGCCCTGCAGCTAACAACGAACCTCATCCCAATCCTGACCTCGACGGGCCTAACCCCCTCCTCACATCCCCTCCTCGCCCTTGCGCGCCTACACCAATCCCTTCTCATCGCATCCCTCCCTACCCCGCCCACGCAAGACACCCTCGACAACGCAATCCACGCCGCGACGCGCTCCAGCACGGGCCTCGCCTCCGTCCTCACCTTCGGCCACCCAGTCCGAGGCATCGTGCTCGCCGAGCTCGGCAAGCTTCTCTCCGTAGACGAGCCGAGCCCCCGCGAGTTAGCAACGCCCGCGGAAGCAGCGCTGCTGTATCCGCCTTCGGGTCCGTCGAGACTCAAGTTGGCTTATGAGATGCTGTTGAGGGCGAGGGTGGAGTTGTTGGTCGGGTTTGGTGCTCGGAATGAGGGATGCGCGGTCGGGAGGGAGGTCAGAGGCATTATTGTCGCGCTGGAAAAAGAGATCGGGGTGTGGAAGCAGGGAGTAAGAAATGTGCTGGAGGATTCGCCGAAGCCTGTGGCATCGTAGTCATGGTTCATCCCAGGGCGGACTTGCCGCACTTTACCTTTATGTTCCGCCTGGGTGGACGCTCTTCAAACTTGAACTCACCACATAGTAATAAGCTTTGCTCCAGCCTCGGAATGCAACAGATTGAGCTTCCCTGTGTATATTAGCACCATGCTCCAGCTTGTGACGTCACATACATAAATTATACATTCATCATGGTTCCTGAAATGTAGCAGTTCAACCTCATTTTCTCCGTTTGACGTTCAGTGTGGACTACGGGGCACACGATGCTAACACTGCGCCGAAACCTTCCCTATCTCCTGGTGCTGCTTGTCCTGCTTATTGGCGTTTACCATCTTGGTTCTAGCAAAGGGCTCATCAGTGGCGACGGATTGACCTATGGACCTTCTGATGTTTCAATCGCAAAGAAACCTGCAAAGGACGCAACGTTGACGGCAATAGAGACAACAATCCCTGGTGGTGAGGTCGTCTATGGCTTCAGTCTTTTGGATCGACTCTACCTTAGGAAGGGCACATTCTACGTCGTCACGTCCGACACGAGCACATTTCCGTCGAGAAAGCATATGATTGCACGTCCTTTGGATATTGGGTCCGGGCGCGATGTGGATCCTACGGACAAGGTGTGCTTCATTTTTTCGATGAAATTTTTGGGCTGAATAAGACACGGCAGGAATTGCAATTCATCACACTGGCGGAGGCGAGGGAGGTCCTGGGCGAACGCGCACTTGTAGTCGAGGGTTTCTCTATGATTCCATACGATACCGAACAATTCATGAACGTATGTATCTCTTTACTCCCACTAGCTCAAAGTCTTATGACATCACCAGCACTTTTACCATTGGTGGGGCGAGATAATGTTTGGCGCATGGCGTGTCTATTCTGCGGCCATCACTGTAGCGGAACCAAGAAGTATCCCAGCATTGCCGTCTCGCATATTTTTACCGGTAAGATCACAGATGAAACACATTTCCAGTAGATACTGAATCCCCCTAGCACATCTTCGGCAATGAATGGAGAGATGCTCCTGGGGTCAACGCAGGCCTCCTGCGAACTGGTCTAACATCAACGAACATTGAAAAGTCTGATCTCTGGGACGACTTCGCCGTCATTGACAAGACTATCGTCTTCGAACGCGCCATGATCATATCTAGAGCAGCTGCGCACACTCAGTAAGTGATACATACCTCAATTCACCATTACTCGACATTCACATCACCAGCAAATTTTCTTCGATGTGGTTCAAAATGATCTCCTCAACCATGGCCGTGGACGCCCCCACCACATTCTGGGAGCCTATCAGGCGAACTATCATCGAAAATCTTCTTGGATACCTACCACACGTCAACACTCATGGACTTATCGTCTCTCCTCCGTCGGCGGTGACTGAGATGCCTGTCGTCACCTATATTGTGCGGCAAGGTGGGTCGCGGCAGCTCACCGAGCAGGACCACGAGGGTCTGGTCAATGCACTCAAGGAGCTCGAACGGAGCGGCGTTTGCCAGGTCCACGTTGTCCAAATGGAAAAGATGTCACTAGAGCAACAGGTGGAGATCATGGCAAGGACTACGGTTCGCATTATCTCTCTGCCACCGGCTGCTGGTCCTTTGGTATCCCACTTACTTACGAGGTTCCTAGATTTTGGTTGGCGTTCATGGGAATGGCCTGACAGTACGGTGATACGTTCATTGCGATACCTACGGAAACTGACTGCGCGGCTGTTTCACTTCCTAGCATCAGCTCTGGATGCCTCCTACACCGCGGTCTACCATTTTTGAGATCTTCGCTCCCACCAGTAAGTCGCCGTGCGATCCCGACGCCCATGTTTAACACGGCGCACTTCCGAATCATCAGGCTACATCTTCGACTATGAGATCATTGCGCGGAACGTCGGGCGCATAGTAAGCTTTCTTGTTTACTTTCATCTCGTCGTTGAGTGTACCAAATAAGCCACTTCTTCCAGCACTATGCCGTATGGAACGATACGCTCACTACGTTCCCCAAAGGGGAGTATTTCAAGGTATTTCCCCTCCGCCCTTGCTCGTTGCCTCAGCTTCCCTCATACAGTCCAGGGCGTCAAATATTCAAGCGACTTCCATGGACGTGAGTCATAATTTTCTTCATTCGCTGAGATTCTTTTCGACACACGAACATAGGCGCCATACCAGTTTATGGGCCGGCTATTGTGCAAGTCATTCGAGAACGTTTGTCTGGAGGATTGCCAAAACCCTAATTCTCCCAGTATAATTGAGATGTTTTATCTCAGGTTTTTTTTTTCATGGACTTTTCTTGTAGCCATAGATTAATCTTTCTTTACCCTCAGAATTGCTATGTAAGTGTAAAATATCAAGTGACGCCAGCTCGGGATCCACAGTTCATAAAGCTGCATAGAGGCTATGGCCAACGATCCTTATTGACGGCCAGCCTAGGCACTGTGGTTTTGATGCCGGCTCAGCCCTGCGCAATACGGTTTTCAGGTCGCAAAGTGACGAACGTGGATGGATGTCTGGAGTATTAACCCTAGGCCGCATACTAGGAACAAAACAGGAGCGCCCTAGCATAAGGCGCCTCACATATATATTTTCTGCAACCTCGAAGCATGGCGAGGAACTCGCGGTATTAGAACACTAGACAATGCGAAAATCTATATAGAATACCGTCCAAAGGTATGGTCCCAATGAACGTCCTGAACTTTTCCCGGCTGACCTCAGGGAAATGTAATCATCCATATTTCCCCAATACACGCAGAATTATACAAGTAACCATAGTCCCATGCGTCGAGCTAGACAGGCCACGTTTCTGGGAGATCGATGCCTGGCGTGCAACTTTTCTACTCGACACAGTCATGTGTCGAGTTGCCTAGAGCAGGACGGCTGCAACCGTACCCGCAAGCCCAATCAGCGTCAAGGCGCCCCGGCTACTGAGGGATACCGCTGAGCTTGATGGGGCAGACGACGGCGCAGAATTTGAGGATGAAGCTGTGTCCGTGGTGGTGGTCCCAGTGGTTGTCGGCGTAGGCTCTTGGAAAGTCGTGACCGCCGGGATGGTCTCGAGAACAGGGGGCGTGGAAGGGGCGGGCTCCTCAGATGTGGTCAGAGGTGTGGATGAAGATGCAAACGTTGTTTCGGAGGGTGGCGGGGTCCCTGCGGTGGTTGGTCTAGATGACAATTTGTCAGTGAAGTTTGCAGATCGTGATCGAAGAATACATCGTACGATACACCGCCACCTCCACCACCAGTTTGCGGCAAGCCCACGGGGCAGACACTGGAGCCTGACGAGAAGGAACCGTCCTAATTTCAAAAGTGAGCTATATGCATCTGCAAAGGGCGAAAAAAATATGAACACACCACAGGGAAATATGTACACGGCCCTGCTTTGCTGTATGAACACGTCACGAAGGAGCCCTTATCCTCTGATCCAGTGAGCGAACCCCCGTCCTTATCGGTTGGCGGACAATCGACCGCCGATGCCAGGGCGACACTTAATGAAAGAACGGAGAGAAGGAGGACATTTTGCAGAGTGTAGCGCATGATTGAAGAAGAATAAAGCGAAGAAGGTTCCCTTCGAGGGATTTATAACAAGAAAGCAACAAGAAAGAAAAGACAAGAGGTGACACTGACCCCGGTGACAAGACTCAAGACCATTTCAATGCTAAGGCAACAATCAATGGGTCATGATCCGACAATAGTGACAGTCAAAGTGTTCGATTCTGGGCCAATTGGATGTTGGTCACGATTTCTGACCATGCATGTTCATGAATGTTCGTTTAATCATGTTCAAATCGCTGCCTCGTTTAACCGTGCAAAATATTTTATGTTCTACAAGTGCATGATGAATGTTGAACGTCAGCGATTCAGAGGAATAAGCGCCTCCAGAGGCGCTGCAAAGATTCAACAAATTTCAAAAGTTCCCACGATCTATCCACAACTTGCATCCATTCTTTAACCACAGCATGAATGTTGGTCTTAATCGACCGCTTTGACTGTCACTAAATGCAAGTAAGTATTCCTGAATCCTGTTTACTGAAAATACACACGAAAATAAATCGTCAACGAGAGATTCAACCGTCTTGATGGCTACATACATGCGTATGAGCGCCGAGCGCTGGGCGCTTGAGCTCCCAAGGCCAAGTGGTGGATGGAACAGTGCGAGCTTTTATCTGTCATAAGTACTAAGTGCGCTAGCGCAGAATCACACCACGTACCTGTAGCCATCACGCTGTCAAAACCCGCCCATTGCTTGGGAGGTGCACAGAAGAACGTCGAATGCGATGCTCTAGACAAAAGACAATAGAGACAGAGCTGTGGTAGAGCTCATTATATGTATGCCAATGTAAGATAGAGTGAGCCAATGCATATGAGGGAGTCAAGTAAAAGGTTCTGGAAGGCCCCCCTAAGCTGAAGAGAGATAAACTGACATGTGGGTATCTCAGTGGTGAAAGCCAAAGATCATTTCATTCGCTCAAAACTTCAACAAAGAGCGCCGTCACGAGTCACGCGTGACCCCATTCCTTAACTCTTGACTCCAACTCTATTGTGCGCTTGAGGCTTGAACGCGTTTGAACTCCGGTCGGTGTGTCAATATGTACTTCTTGGACAACAAAATCGCGAAGGGAATATCTGGGGGTATCTCCTCTATCAACTATAGGCCCTTCTCGTACCGGTCTTCAAATACTGTGATACCCGCTTAACCTCGATGATGCATGACGATTCTCCGGCGGAAAGTAAAAGAAGAGTCCAATCTGAGTTCCCTGAACGTGTCAAGTGGAATCCTTCTGTTTTTCAATGACCTTCGGCACTTCCTCAACAAGCCAGTCTCCGGGACCTGACTCCTGAAAAGCTGCCTGATGCATGATCTCCGAACTCCGTTGCCCATACGTCAGAACGTCAGAAACCTGCCCATCTGCATATCTGGTTGCTGTCCGTTGCCTGATTCCCGATTCCTAGGCTCCATCCTAGAGCAGCTGGAAACCCGCAGCTACACCCGCAAGGATTACTGCCAGACTGTTGCCCAGAAGGGACACTGCACCATTTTCGACAGGCGGTTTGGGTGCAGCCGCGATGTTGGTCGCGGACGTGCCTGGAGCCGTCACCACTGGAGTGATGGTGACCTCTGGAGTGATGGCGACCTCTGAAATTATCCCGGACTCGGTCGTCACGGCCGGCGGAGGCGGAGAAACAGTGGTGGTGGTGGCTGGAGGCGTGGAAAGTTCCGCTGTGTACTCTGAATATTTGGAGGTGGACTCAGGAGGGGGTGGGGGTGGTGGAGGCGGCAGCGTCGGTGTCGGGGGAGGTGACGGCGGAGGCGGAGGAGGAGGAGGAGGCGGAGGCGGAGGAGGAGGCGGAGAAGGCGGAGGAGGAGGAGGCGGAGAAGGCGGAGGAGGAGGAGGAGGAGGCGGAGGCGGAGGCGGAGGAGGAGGAGGAGAAGGCAGAGGAGGAGGAGGAGGAGGAGGAGGAGGGGGCGGAGGAGGAGGAGGAGAAGGCGGAGGAGGAGGAGGGGGCGTCGCTGTTGGTGTGGGACGACGAGTAATGGTCGTCTGGCTTCCGCCATCCCCGCGCGGACCCTGCGGTAGTCCTGGTGGGCAAACACTCGATCCAGAGGAGAACGATCCATCCTGAAACTCCACCTTAAGTCCCGTTCCATGTTGAAGATTATAAAAAATACTCACAACAGGGAAATATGTGCATGTCCCCGCACCACGGTACGAGCAACTGACGAAGTTGCCTTTATCCTCTGAGCCAATCAGCGGGCCGCCCTCCTTGTCTACTGGCGCGCAATCCACCGCTGACGCAAAACCCACCACTGACAACAGGACACACAGGAAGAGGATGTTCTTCAACGCGCAACGCATCATTATCACTTGCGACGAACGAAACACTAGGTAATGAAGTCCAGAAAAGTCCAAAAGAATGACGAAACCTGTCCCCGTGTCCCGTCGAGGGACCTTTAATCAAGCAAGCCAGACAGGAGAAAAAACACGAAGGGAGAGAACGAATTTTGGGCCCTGACTGCGCGCCGTCGTCAGTGTTAAAGTAACTAGAAAAAGTTGATGCCAAGTCTAAAAATAGGAGATCTTGTGCTGGTTGTCGTCTGGGCGTAACAGTACTTACCCGAACTTTACTCCCGTCAGGGTGAACAGATGAGGGCCTTCTGACACTCGGTACATTTGAATTCGCTAGAATGGCCAGATATAACGCGCGCGAATGGTAATCGATTAATCCACTGACAGTTCGCGTCACGCGCAAGTCCTGTCAGAAATGAAGTTGCCACATAAGTACCTTAGGCGGCTTAAGGTGACACCAGAAACGGACTTTTTTTTTTTTGGCAAGCCCGTTCGCATTTGGCTGGCACCCAGTGCCACCGCCGGCAACGTGTTAACAATCACTCGGAGTCGTCACGTCGTGTTGCACATGGCATAAATTACGCCACAGAACCAGAAATGCAAGAGTGTGTTTGTGTTGTAGTGGCGAAGAGTACTGTCTGAGGAACCCAGACGTCCAGACGAGATCCATACATTCTAAATGAATACCACAGCGGACGTGGTTGCCTCCCAGGAAGGCTACGCCATGACTCGGGCACAAAGCTACACGAAGATATCGATTGCATAAAGAGCACATTTTTCTGTCGACATGAGTCTCATGAGTTGCATTGGACAGCACTGCCGCCGCCGACATCAAGATTAGACTCCAGAACAAGACTCAAAAGCAAGAGGATCGTCTCGGGTCGAGATAGGGAGCTGGTACTCGTAGTGGCTCAGTACTACGAGTTCAATGTGCAGAGTTGGGATCTGAGGATATGCGAAGCCAGGGCCTAGGCGGAGCCCATACTATTAGGTACCCAGACTATGTAGACGGGCGGCGGGGTAATTTCAAAGAACAGGTGTTACCGTGACGTGACAAAATGCTCCTTCACCTGTTGACACACCTGAGTCAGCTTGACCAGCAACTCGTCGCTTTGGTCGACGGAATCCATTTCTCAAGTTCATTCTCGTATTAAGGCGTCGTTCAACGTCCTTTAAACGTCATGGCATCTGCATACTACGAGTTTTACCGGGGCTCATCGTGAGTTTTTCACACGAACGAGCGGTGGTGGTTCACTAACAGCTAGTGGGGCGCATAGGATCGGCATGGCGCTCACGGACTCGCTGGATGAGCTCATTACGAGCGGGGCTATCACACCACAGCTAGCGATGAAGGTACTTCAACAGGTATGTGGGTTTGGTCGGCTGGCCTGTGTGGCGGCTGGGGCGCCCAGATTTATTCTAACGCTTACACTCTGTCACAGTTTGACAAGTCGCTAGCGGACACGATGGTGAAGCAGGTTAAAACGAAGACCACCCTAAAGGTGCGTGTCTGTGCACCACCACTGAGCAAAGGGCGGCGTGCATCTAAGCGCAGCGCAGGGTCACCTGCACACGTACCGACTCTGTGATGACGTCTGGACGTTCATAGTCAAGAACCCATCATTCAAGATGGAGTCGAATGAGGTCGTGACTGCGCCGCGCATTAAAATCATTGCATGCAAGAACGGCGATGCGATCGAAGCAGGGAAGAAATGAGAAGCAGTTCAGGCTGAGCCAGGTGCGAGATGTGAGCCTAGCGCTCTCTGCACTGAGCCCTCGAGGCGCTGTAAACTAACCAAAGGTATAAGGTATTTATAGCGTATGTTCTGCACGAGTCCCCGCAATGGCGAACTTGCCACCACCACTGTCAACTGTCAGCCTGGACTCGAAAGGGGCTTACGAGCGAAACAACGGTTTTTAGCTACATCGCTGGGGACAACGTTGAAACAATTTTGACGACAAGGCCGTTGTGTTCGCTGGCAACGCTTGTCAGATCTTCTTGTTAGTGAAATGTCTGTACAAGAATAAATAAGAATAAAAGATGGACACACAAGAAAGCTAGTAGTAACCCTGATCAAAGCAACCTTATAATAATATAATTACCGAAAGCGGAGTTGCAAAGGATTTTACTGCATTCAAAACGCGCTTTTCTATGTCCCCCTTGCCACTTGCCATAGATCCGTCATGTCCTCCAGTTTCCAGGACCCACCGACGGAGATCTCCCTCGCGGACGCGCGGAGGACGCTGAGCTCTAGCCGCTCATCTGTCGCCGAGCTGGATGCCAAAATCGAAACAGCCGAAGCGGCCCTGGCTCAGGTCGTTCGTGATTCAAAGTCTCTGATTCACGAAATGCAGACAGAGCGCGCGATGCTCGAGGAGCGCGCCTTGACGGCCATGGCGTATCTCAGCCCCATACGGAGGCTCCCGACAGAAATGCTGAGGGATATCTTTCTAAGGAGTTTCGAAGCCCACCCATGCTGCGCGTGGGTTCTTGCGGCTGTTTGCCATTCCTGGCGGAGACTTGCATTACGAATGCCGATGATATGGTCAAAGGTATGTGGCGAATTTATTTCTCCTTCTCAACGATGTGGTTGGTGGGCAGGACGTCGCGACGCGCTCGGCGCTATGTGTTGTAGTTACGGATCCTTCGTTCGGTCCACGCGCCGTGGGCTGTTCAGCCAGGTGGTGGGCAGGTCGCACCGCATTAACGTGCACCACGCGCGTGGCGTGGCATCTGCGGAATGTACATAGCCTGCTGCAACAGCTGGCGCTTCTCCGATCAGCTTCCATGGCAGTGTTACGAGCTTACATGTACCCACAGATACGCCTTCTTACGACACAACAGGCGTCGGCGGACACAATTCGTCTGTGGCTTGAGCGCTCAGGTGACACCGTGCCCCTGGACATAGAAATATTTCTGCACGTCACAAGCAAGGGTACCTTTTCCGAATCATCGTCTCGCCGTCGTCGACGCTCGCTCTCTCGCTCGCCAAGTCCACCCCCTTGGTCTGTTCCGTTTCCCAACAACCACCAAGGGCTTGCGACCCATTATGTCATTTCACCTTCCCCACTCACGCTGCCAGGGTTCACAATCCTGCCTCCCGCGCAAACCCCGGTCATAATACCTCCCTCCCCTTCAAGCACCCATAATCAAACGTGGCCGTCTCATACTTCTGACGATCGCCCTGCAACGCACTTGTCCCGCTCAAGTCTCCATTGGGGCCACATCGCTATTTATTACCTGGCGGAGCAGATGCATCGTTGGGAACGGTTTATTTTTCGATTCGATAAGCAGTTTACATCAATGGGAGCCCTCAAATCCATTAATGGTATGTGATCTATTTTGTTTTCTTGCAGTAGCTGGCTGACGGGAGCATCGAGGTGATGCGCCGCTACTGAGAGAGTTCGAAGTTTCGAGCGCGGAAGCTGCATTTTACCCGGAATGGCAGTGGCTCCCGAATGCACCGTCGAATGCGACGCTCGTCCTCCCAAAACTTGACACTCTGACGCTACAGTACACACCATTCAAATGGTCCTCTCCGATGCTCCGCACGAATCTTCATACGCTAAATCTGCGCGCCCTCCCCACCTCACACCACCCGCTCGACCGTATTCTCCACATCATCGCCAACAACACCTCTCTCGAGTCCCTCACGCTCCACTTTCAAGGCGTGCTCCCGGCAGTGCTCCCGCTCACACCCACTACGCTACCACACCTCAAAAGACTCGGGATCGGCGGGCACCACATCCTCACCCAGCTCGTTGACATCCTCAACCTCCCCATGCTTGTCGACCTCGAACTCGACATCGAAACGCGTGACCAGCCCATCGAAGACACCATCTCCGCCCTCCTTGTGCGCTCCTCTGCCCCAACGCTTACACACCTCTCCATCGCCTATGGCCCCACGGCCAATCATAACTCATTCTACTACGGCCCTACTGGTGTCTTGATCGCCTGGCCGTCCCTCCTCGCCGATCTCTCTTCTCTCCAAAGCCTGCATGTCGGTGGAACACCGCTCGAACCCTTACTCGCAGCACTGGGCGTGCCGGATGACGATACGAATCAGATGAGCGCCTGGGGGTGCCCCAAACTCGAGGTGCTCGGGATGAGGAATTGTCATGCGCATAGCGAGGGCGTGATCAAGCTCGTGCAGATGGTTGAGGCGCGCAATCCAAAGCTTGGAAGTGGGGGTGGGTCACAGCTTGTGAGCGGGATCACCCCGACAAGACTCAAGTCGCTGGAGATGTACGATTGTGCTAGCTTGGGGGAGGATGTGGTTGAGTGGCTACAGTGTCGAATCGGGGAGGTTGTGTGCACGGAACCGGATTTCGCCCGGTAAATCAAAATTAAGCACGTAGAGAAGGAGGAGGAGGGTACTACCCTCGAGGTCCCCAGCCTGAGTAAGAGGTGGTTTATTTTTCTGAAATGAGTAGCTGATGCTGGCTGATACTGCGGCCCAAACCTTTTACATACGTTAAGTACTTGGGCAGGGCCTCGTTAATTGTCTGCATTAGAACTACTTTAAACTTGTACTGGGACACTGTATTGTACCGCGTTAGAATTTATGTGGATCTATTGTACGATATGTAGTATACCATACCATAAGTACTTTACTAATGATGTTCCAGTGTTCACATCGCTGAAAGGATCTCTTGCACTCCAATCCGATCTCTCTGTCTTTTCAGGACGACGCCAAGCGGTACCGGTACGTGTGCGGCGTGGGCTAGAGGCGATGTTGGTGTCGTATTCCTTACATACTCCTAGAAATAGCTAGCTGCTACCTGCGACGAACAACTGATTGTTCCGGAACGGGACCTCCTCCTCCGAAACTTGGGCCTCAGTCGCAGTCACAGTAGCAAGTTGACCGTTGAACAATGGACCAATATGCACAGTTGTAAGGAGCAACTGCGCACCCAGTTCTTGGGACGCTCTTTGGGCGTTCCTGGGCACATTTGTGATTGGCTTGGCGCGGAAGTTCAGGTTTTGCTCCCTTGAACATCAATCATCGAATGCAGGGTCAATCCTGTCTTTTGGCAAAGACTGTTGGCACTTGTCTTCCATAAGTATCCGCTGTCGTTGTGCTCCAGCTAAATTTCCTTCTCAAACCACGGAAACGCATATGTAGGCTCGAATCAGAGCTGCACTTGCTCATCCCATGGTCACTGTCGTCCTGATGCTTGATCCGATCCTTACAAATTGGGTCACGAACTATTTAGCGGCGAAGCACCCAGCGCTCTGAGCTCATGACGGTAGCGGTGAAATCTCTTGCTAAGTAAGCTTATAATATCCAGCGCTGGGAACCGGTGCTCCATATAGTCGGATCTGCTGTTTGATCTTTCTCCGTGCCACTGCTCCTGAATACCACGCGCAACTTTCTTGGAACTACGAGTCCCGGCGTTTCTCTTTGCTCTCTCACCTCCCTGCCCTCTTTCTTGTTTTCTTTTGTTCTTGTTTTTGCTCCTTAACCTCGCCGCGTCCTGGGTTCTGACGCTGACGACGTCTACCCTCAGAAGGCGCTTCCGCCTCATCAGAACTCTAGATCTACGCGCAACCAACTGCCAATGCAGGACGCGCATCGATAAAGGAACACTGATTCTACATAGAAGAGCGACGTCGGAGGTTACAAGTACCATAGCCTACACCTGATGAGCTACGCCCCGTTGAGCGTGAGCGATATTGAAGGCTTGTGCGTCGTTTCCCACTCTCAGATGCAAGTTGTCAAGCCCGCTCATACAAACTGCGCCAGAAATGTAAACTACTATCTCAACCTCATTGCATTCAGTAAGTACAAGATATCCACCCTGCGTCGCACTTTGCTTCGGCCCTTTGCGACCATCGACAGAGTTGCTTTGTCGCTCTTACAACTATATGCTATCATCGTTACGTTCCGACAAGCCACAATCAGTCTTCTATCATTGACCTCTTTTTGGCTCCCTAATTTCTTTTTGGTATCTCTGCAACTGCTATTATGGCCTCATGACTCGGTCCTCTTCATGATCTTCTGTCCATTGCTAACTTAGCTATCGCCCTTACAGCCCTCTTGGTGCACGATTACACCCTCACATCCACGGCCGAAGTGCAGCGATTTTGGCCAGCATACCTACGCCCGACATGGGCGGTTGCAATGTTTTTCGTCAACCGTTACTTCACCCTTCTCGGACACATTCCAGTCATGTTCGAATATTTCTGGTACTCGATGGCGCCTGAAAAACCGATGGTGTGTCCGGTATGATTTTCTTTTCAGTATTCGAGGTGCTGATAAGTGGCATGGCAGATGTCAGTAATACAAAATCCTTTTTCCTAACTACTGTACGACCCCCATTCTGGCGCCCTCTCCACCACATGATTGCGTCTCTCCCCTGTATCAGACATCCTCATCACCAATTGCACTATAACCGGGGACTGACATTCGTCTCATCCTCCCAAACAGCTGCCACCGCCTTCAGGCGTTCCACCAATATTTTGCTCTGAGCGTACAAATCTGGGTCTCGAGTGCGTTTAATACCTAGATCTTCATTTTCATCTTAATGAGGCCCTCATCACCGTCAGCCCTGCTCATTATGCGCATGTATGCTCTGTACGACCGTAGTCGTCGCGTACTGGCGCTCTACCTCATAGTCGCGGGCGTCGCCGTTGTTATCGCCTGCGTAAGGATCCATATTTCCGCAGTCTGTTGATGTTTCATAAGCCGCTGACGCGCGAGAGTAGTGGGCCATACTGACGGGGAAAGCGAATGAGAGCGTGGAAGACACCTCGGAATATCTGTTCGCGATAGGGTGTCCTGCCGGCTTGTCTGATGGCTTGTAAGTTCACACCGTGCTTGCTGCTCGCTCCCAGCCCTCATCATCTCTCTCGTAGTGCCCGGCGTTCGTGCCCCTAAGCTCTAACGGCTACGAGAGTCGCTCATCCCTTCCAGTCTGAAATCTAGGACTTGGCGCAGCGTGGGGTGGCATGCTGGTCTTCGATTCACTTGTTTTTGCACTAACGGTATACAAGTCGTTCACCATGCGACATGTACACGGTGTGGGATTGCTTGCGCTTCTTTTGAGAGATGGTAGGTGATCTCGTACATGACGACTTTAGCGATATACTGATGGTCATTGTGGCAATAGGTTCATATTATTTTTGGTGAAAGCCGCCTTCCCTCGTATTTTTCGACCTTTCCTGACATCTCTGCGGAAGCATAATGATTGCCTGCAATCTCGCTAATATTTTGACATTTTTGGTGAGATTTTTTCCTCTCTCAATCACCTTGCTTGCCATCTGATTAATTTTCATATTTAGTACGGCGGAGTAAGTATAATCCACAAGCATATGCTTACCGCTACCAACAACTTTCGCATGTAGACATTCACAAGGGGTGCTGCCACGACATTAACTAACATGTGTGTGTTACTCGGCAGGAAATCATGTCAATAAATCTCACACCTTTCTAGTCTTTCTTCGATCATGATTTCGCGCTTGATGCTTAACTTGCGAAATCCGCGGCTCTTCTACGGATCTAACCATACCACCTTGACCACCGCCCGCTTTCGCAGTCCCAGCCGCACCCGCAGCGGGGAAGAAATTGTATCAACTTTTGTGGATCCACGAATGGGGACAGACTTCACGGATGCTGGTTTCTGGTCGCAGGAGTATTATCGCTCGAGAGGGGTTATAGGTGATTATGATGATGCAGGCCCTTCAAAGCCCATGAGGACCGGTGAGTAATACCTCATGTCTGGGGTTAAGTCTCTAATATGAAGATAAGAGCTTCCCAGTCGCGTTGAAGAAATCGAACTTGCTGCACGAATAACGGCACGATCAAATGTATAGGCCAAACGACCACATCAAGCCCATTATTAGAGTTCATGCCGTGCACTTGTATCATTAGTCTACCCTCCATTATGCCCCGACTCTGCCAAGAAATCTAGAAGTCCGCACATGCGACGCGTCAATTGTGTCACGCGACTTGGTCACGTTGATTCACCATTGTGACAGTGCGCGAAATTCCCCAACCTGCTCAGAGGCTCTCATGTTGCACCATCCACCACCAATGCAGAGCTCCAGCCTTTCGCCACACTTCCCTTCGACGCCAGTGTCGGCGCAACGTAGTTCTTCCTTCAGGTCTACAGGAAATGGTTACCGCCCATTGAACTCGTCGCCACTTGCTTCACCTAGCACACCTGTGGCAGCGCACCGACGTTTACAACAATTCAAGTCAAGAACGCCCAGTACACCACTGCCAAGCTTTTCGCGCACGTATTCGAATGCGCGCACTATCTGCTCCAGCGGTGGCTCGGTGTTTGGGAGTGGAGGGTGTGGACCGGTACCAGTGGCGGAAGACCCACACAAGGCTTTCCTGCGAGAGAAGTTCAAGGCGAGGTGTTTTGAGAGGGCTGCCAAGGCGCGGGAGAAGGCTATCAAATGGAGGAGATATCAGCGAAGTGGGGCCAGCAGCGATGGATTTGATGAGTCGATGGAAGACGACGACGAAGAGGACGATGATTCTATCATGCAGGACGAGGTTCGTATCATCAGCGAATCTAACATTTTCTGACTTTCGGAATAACGACTTTTGTCCGCAGCTGTTCCGTAGGATTATGCAAAACGCGAACCGAAAGGAGCGACACTCATACAGGACATCCTATTTTCATGACGTTGGCTCCTCGTTTGATCCCGACATGGAAGACGTAGGCGAATGGGAACATGAGCTTGCAGGCGGTGAGCACTGGGAACGTCTCCATTTGAATTATGCTAAACACAGACCATACAGTAGACGAGGCTTCGCCCACCGCACGGCCGCCCTTTGAACTCACGCCGGTTGACCTCGATGACGAGGAGCTGGAGGCATACGCAGAGGAATGTGCAAGAAGAGCGGCCATAGCAGACTTTGAGGATCTCCCGCAAGAGGAGCTGTTCGGTGGGCTGAGCGATTTCGAGGATCTGAAAGACGATGTAGAGATGCACTAATGATTGTAACATCCCTTGTAACAAACCACTTCCCCTGAGACTGTACCTGCCGCCTTATAATCTGCTTGATATTTTATATGCAACCACCCGGTGTAAGTTCCCATTTGAAATGTCTAAACATTTCAATTCGAGTTACAAAAGCGTTGACATGGCCGCTCTCCGACTCTCAGCAAGGTCTCAGATTCATCTTCCAGTCATCATGCAGAAACAGTTTGGGTTAGGAAAGAGGCGTCCTCTATCTTGGAGCGTAATGATGATACGATTCACCAGTCGGAGCATGAGCTCGTCGTCACCGGTCTGCCACAAGGACATGGTCGCCCATAAACTCGAGGGCGCAATGTTGTCGCGGACTCGGACTTGTCGCTGGTGACTCGGGGTGCACAATGGACAAGGGTGTGGTGCGACGTTGACCTCACGCCATTGGTTGGCGAGGCATGTCGAGAGCGATGCGACCTAAGTTATACCCGTAGATCGACTATCATCGTTTGTAAGCATGGGAGCAAACGAATTCACAATGCGAAGCGCTGATTACCGATCGCCCGGGTCCCAAGACCGCCAAGTTGCATTCCATTGCCTGCAATCAGTGTATAATAAGTAAACTCCTCCTCCTCCATGATCTCGTCGCTTTTTCGTGCTCTCTACTTACAAAGCTACGCGCCGTCTCTACAACAGCCTTGTATCCATCGTGCACTCTTTCGACTTGAAATATTACCGTAACCCTGGACGCACTGATCTCATTTTCACACGTGCTGACGTTAACGTTAAATTTATTTTTGAAGCTGGTCAGGCCCCAACATTGAAGTGCTCACTGCTCACTGGGGTGCCCGCCCAACGCTGCTGGATCGCTCCCACTATCTCTGAGTCTGGCAATGATTACGCTGAGGAAAGAGCGTATAATAGCCCTCGGGGTCTTCGTCATTGTTGTGACTATTTTTACTTCCTGGAAGATAGACCTCTGGGAATCGGAGACCCAGATTCGTAATGAGCCCACGTTGCCCGCGCCGACAATCGAAAAGGTCGTGGTGACCCCACCCGCGCCAAAGACCACGGCAACGACGACGATTCCTCAGGATGCTACACGTCTGAACAACGACTCAGAGAAACCAGCCAGTGGGGTTGGCGAAAAACCTGCAGCTGCCGCACGAGGGCACTTGACAACCATCCCGGAAGGCGCGCACATAGAAGGATTTACCCTGCTCGACAACTTATACCTACGGAACGGGACTTTCTATGTGGTGACCTCGGACGTATCTACATTTCCGCCCTTGAGGAATATGTTATCTCGGCCATCGAAGATCGAGTCAGGCGTTGATCTAGACCCAACGGACAAGGAAATGCAGTTCTTACATGTAGGGGACCTAGAGGGCACGTTGGGAAAGTATCCGTTGCGCATTGATGGTCTATCCTTCATCCTTTACGATCCGCCACAATTCATGAGTGTCTGTATCCTTGCATTGGCTCAATTGTGCTCAAAGCTGACTGTTCTCTTTTGACAGCATCTCTACCATTGGTGGGGAGAAATAATACTGGGCGCTTGGCGCGTCCTGTCTTTTGAGGGGACGAAGACGAAGCAAGTACTGACTCCAAAGAGGTTCCTGCTGCCAGTGAGCTAATCTCTCGACTTAACCCCGCCCTTCGCGTTGCATGGCTCACGCGCGGAGCAGTTCTCTGTCAATGGAGAGTACAGAGATCCAGCGGGAGTAGACGCACCCCTCATGCGCGCCGCCTTCCCCCATGCATCGATAGAGGAGTCCGAGTACTGGAACGACCACATCAAGCTGAACGCCACCGTCGTTTTTGATCGCGTCATGCTGGTCAACCGTGCAGCCGCACACAGGCAGTATGTTAACCAGCAGCACTTCTCTAAGCGCGTCTTCCTCACAATATTACTTCGCTCTTCGCTAGCCCCTGGAGCGATAGGTGGTTCAAAATGATTGCTGGGACAATGAACATCACAGTCCCTAACGACTTCTGGGCCCCTATCCGCCAATCGCTGGTCCAGAACATCGTAGGCTATCTCCCAGAGCCTTGGAGGGAAGGGCGCACGGTGCACGGGGTAAAGGAGCCCAAGCCCAAGCCACTTGTCACGTACATCTCCCGACAAGGTTCTGGTAGGCGGTTGGTGGCGGAAGACCACGAGGCTCTCGTCAAGGCGCTCGCTGATCTTGAAAAAGAGGGTATCTGTGAGTTTCGCGAGGTTCGGATGGAACGGCTGAGCCTTAGAGAGCAGATAGAGCTCGCGGCCAGAAGTACGGTTAGCCTCGCATTCCATCGTTTGACTTGTGCCCTCGTTGATCGCTTGGGCTTCCTCCCTTCCTGCGCCTTTTTGCTCCAGATCATCGTCGGCGTTCATGGTAATGGCATGACAGTGAGTTACCAATCGCCACTTGGCCAATCCTTAGACCTGCTGCTCACGGTGTCCTGGGCAGCATGAGCTATGGATGCCCCCTTCCGTCCGATCTACAGTCATAGAGATATTTTATCCTGAAGGTAACGTTACACTACTTCACGCGTCGCGTTCACACCTGACGCGTTGTTGTCAGGTTATTCATTTGACTATGAGCTCCTCGCGCGAAATATAGGACACCGGGTCCGTTACGAAAGGCCGTTATTCCCTCGGAGCACCTGGACTGACCTTACTGCACAGCACTACGCCGTTTGGAACGATTCCCTTGTCACGTATCCTAAAGGAAGCTACCATAACGTGGGTTTAGTCTCCCCTCTAAACCGTTAATGGGTGCTCAAGGCACTTTTTTCATTACCAGGGAGTGAAATATGGCGAGCACTTTCACGGGAGTGAGTTGCCACTCGTCTGTCGGTGGCCAAGCTCTGATAGCGGCGTTTGATTTTTTTATATAGATGCCATTCCTGTGCATGGTGCGGCTGTGGCGAAAACAATAAGAGAGCGCCTTACTGAAAGCCCGTTGTAATGGCATGGATTACCATGGTGAGCCGTATCTCCTAGTACATTCTGCCCTTCCAACTGTCTTATCCCTATGCAGTATGTATTATATCTAGGATTTTGGACACTGTGTATTGTTCGGATCTATCCACCCGTCTCGGAAGTGAAAACGACCGTCGTGGCCACCGTCGACGTTGAACGTCGAATCTGGGCGTATTTACTTACCGTGTCCCACTATCCCCTGTTCTAACCGGCTCAGTCAGATCATGCTCAAGACGTACTGATGTTTAAATCGTAAAGGACGCAATCATATGACCGCCCTTCTGCCATCCAGAACCGGCGTTTATCCGCAGATCTCTCTCTGTCCCTTGAACTTCTTTCCACCAATCAATCAATTTTGACATACAATGAACTAGTTGTAGCGTTCGCGACGCCTCACCACACGCCAGACGTGCGACGCTTTTAGCGAAGCAGCAATCCCGCCTTGAACAGCCCATGTATCCCTTCCTCCTCCTCCTCCTCCTTCTGCAGTCATTGGCATGTTTGACTACTTTCGAAGCTAATTCGACGGGCAAATGTACCCAAGAGCTCGGAGAGTTCCGGTAAGAAGGCCATGCCCCGCTTCCCTCTGTTCTAGCTCGGCCATTCTCTTTTCCTCGTGGTGGTTCTCGCCACTTTCGCTGGAGACAGCGGAAACCTGACTTCATACAACATGAATGGTGAACTCCTCCGGGTAAATCGCAATCTCTGCCCAGTCGCTTGCCATCTTTCTTAACTCCTCGGGGTTCAGTCCCTCCTTGATATAAGTACCGCCGTGACTTCACCTCGTCGGTCGACCCTTTCCCCCATCTTTTTACTCAACCACCGCTCGCTATGCTCTTTTCGCTCTTTTCGACTGCTCATTG
Organism: Asterophora parasitica; assembly: GCA_018282005.1. Classification (NCBI taxonomy): domain Eukaryota; kingdom Fungi; phylum Basidiomycota; class Agaricomycetes; order Agaricales; family Lyophyllaceae; genus Asterophora; species Asterophora parasitica. The sequence continues at coordinate 33,472 of JABCKV010000139.1, forward strand.
GAGTGCTTGGTGCGTATTGATTTTCTCTCTTGAACTTACGCTGATCCATCCTCGTAGCCTCCGTAAACAATCGGAGCGCGACTCCGCCATCGTCTGCCTGCCTCCCGAGTACAAAACCCCACTGTCTCTACCAGAACAGAAAATCCACGCTCTTTCTTTATCCCAGCTTGTGTCAGAATGCAAGGCCGGCCAAATCGCCCCATCGGAGATCATGCTCGCATATGGCAAGAAAACTCTTGCCGCCCACGCTGCGACCAACTGTATCACCGACTTCATGTTTGAAGACGCACTCCGCATCCCATCCGTGGCGAATTGGCCTCATAGTACGGACCCAGAGTCCTCGTTTTCCCTCGATATTACGCACGATCGCTCGCTGCTCGGTGTTCCCGTAAGCATTAAAGGTAATCGCTTCACCATTGGTGGAAATCCAAGTACGGGTGCTGAACATGATCACAGACACCGTTGATATCGCCGGGTATGACACTACGATCGGCTTTTCTCGCAATGTCGGACGCCCCGCTGCCTCCTCCTCCGCAATCGTCCGTCTCCTCAAAGATGCCGGGGCCCTTGTACACGCGAAAACCACTGTCCCCGCTGGCCTGCTTGGACTGGAAACAATATCTGACGTCTTCGGGCTCACCACCAACCCTTACAAGAAGACCCACACCGCTGGCGCGTCAACTGGAGGCGGCGCAGCACTTCTGGCTTGCGGAGGCAGCAAGATTGAGATCGGCTCGGACATCGCGGGAAGTGTCAGGATTCCTGCTCATTTCTGTGGCGTTTGGAGCCTCAAGGGCAGCGTTGGCAGGTTTCCATCATGGGGAACCGTCTCCTCTATGGCTGGGTTGGAAGGGATGCCGATTGTCTCCTCTCCGATGGCGGGAAGCCTCGCCGACCTTGAGGAGTTCTGGAAGCGGGTGGTAATGGCGAAACCTTGGCTGTACGACCACACCGTGAGTGTTATTGCATGCGGCTCGGGAACTCATATGGCTGACATGCGTCTTCCATAGTGTGTCCCAATTGCTTGGAGGCCAACGAATCTTAGAGAGGATGGGATGAAGCTGAAATGGGGTGTTATGATGGAAGATGGTAAATTCACGATTTTGATCATCTTAAACTTACCAATGTCTCGTAGGTACCGTTCCCCCGACGCCAGCTTGTCGACGTGCCATTTCTACGGTCTCTGTGGCTCTTCGGAAACAAGGTCATGAAGTAGTTGAATTGTACGTATACTACCCGTCGATTAGCCATGGTGCTAAACCACTGTCATAGCTCTCCTCCGAATGTTTTTGACGGCCTCAAGATCGCCTACCAGCTGATCTTTGGGGACGGAGGTAACGGCAACATTCAGTGGATATCGAGATTTTCCATCTGACGATCGCCGCATTGTAGGGGAACAACTTCGAAACTCCTTATCTCCCAATGAGGTTCTGACTAGAGCCTCCTCATCTGTCCTCGACCTTCTCGCACTACCTCGCCTGCTGAAGCGTCTGATTGCCTATCTCGTACGCAAAAGCGGTGACTCCACATCCGCCGATCTTTACAACATCCTGCACGCTAAATCGGAGGTCGAAGTTCGTAACCTCGTCGACCAGCGCGAGACGTACCGCGCCGCATGGAACAACAAATGGACCGAGAATGGTCTGGATTTCGTTCTGACCGTCCCACACCCGTTCCCCGCATTCAAGAACGGCGAGTCAGAGAAGGTGAACCTGATGACCGCCGGATTTACCACCATTTTCAGTTTGGTAGGATCCCAGCTTCCGCTCATCGAAAGATTGCCGCTGACGCCCCTCTCTTCCCTTCTCTCCTTCCCCTTCCATCATCACGCGATCCTGCTTGCGCGATCTTGCACTCGCAACTGTCCATGTGCTCATATGGCGCTGCACAGCTCGATTATACCGCAGGCGTGCTTCCGGTGACCTTCGTGGACAAGGGGATCGATCAACTCCCGCCTGATTTCTTCGAATCTCAACAGTACGCTTCCATGTGCACCGTCGCCAAGGAGGCCTATTCAGTGTATGATCCTGAGGGCATGCATGGACTCCCAATGGGCGTCCAGGTCGTTGGGAGGAGACTCGAGGAGGAAAAGGTTCTCGAAGGTATGAAGGTCATCGAAGATGCATTGAAAGAGCAGGGAATCGCCTTCGTCAGCCGGGTAAAGAGTTGATTTCATTTGATAACTTTGGACTGGTGTTTCTTCCGCCTTTACTTATATACTTTAGCTGTATCTCTTTTTATCACCACTAACTTTGGTACGACTTTCGCTATTGAACTGCCCGATCCTTTATCTATTTTTTTTTTACTGTAACCTGTAAATTTACTGAACTGTTGTCGACACTGTAGTTAAATAATCGAACATTACATACCACAATTCTACCCAACAGTGTCCAGAGAGAGCCTGCTGGGAGGCAGGATAGGCCGTGCAAAGAAAAACTCATTCACGTCACTTGCGAAAGATGAGTCTTCCATCGATGAAGCAGGCAATGGAGTCCAGATTCCGACGGGCTTTGAGAGCGGGATAGTCCGTACAAGAAGGTAGGAGAAAATAGTAGCGTCGTCGACGGAAGACAGGCCTAGGCCCTTTGTCATTCACGCGGACCCAGCTAACTGCGCACGTCCAGACTCCGAACGATACTGACCAGCAAAACGAGGGGAATGCAAACAAAAGTACAACTATCGAGTAGAATCGACATACAAGTAAGTACATGTGACCTTTGATCTAAACAGGGATACGTAGGCGCTGGCGCTAAGGAGTGGCAGCGACGCAGTATTTCGGATCAAGGTCGTAATTCATGGTGTGCGCAGGAGACGCATCACGTTGGAGTTCAGTCGTCCAGATGGTGTCGAGCTCCACGTGGTCCCGTCGAGTTCTCGCAGCAGGGGCATAGGGATCGCTCATGAGCGAAGTGTCTTCGTCCGGTGTGAATGTGGAAAATACACCATGGTCGTTGGCTGAGTGGAGGCTGAGCATGAATCGGGACGTCATCACCGTTGACAGACTTTTTTTGGGGGGGACGTTAGTGAAATGACGGAGGCGCGAGAACTGCAGACGGACGTCCGTACCTCGCTGCAAACAGTGATAGACTACCCTTCAAAAATGGCTACGTGGGCCGTCAGGTTAGCATAGGCAAACCATCCTTTCAGGTGCACTTACTCCACATAACTATACGCAGCAAACATAAAGCCGTTAGTAGGGGTCAGAAGGTGAAAAGAAGGAGCTTACCCAGTACGTGATAATATTCGTCGCGTTCGCTAAAGTGATGATGCTGGCGGCGGAGGAAAAAATGGGATAAACAATGCGGAAGATGTGCACAATAGACTGATTATGCTCACGCGAAATAAAGAGCACCTTGATATTGAATGCAGTCAGCGATGGCCGTACATATGCTCGTTAAGGCAAGGGCCTCACCATGTCGAAACACTAATGCGAACATAGGGATCTTCCCGCGGAGGTGCCGCGTCCGCCATGCCTTGGCGACAGTGAGTCCAAACAATAGCGAATCGTACACGAACAAAGCCTCCCAGGCCGTAGCTAATCCTGGAATCGACAGACGATGGTTTCTTGTTGTTTGTGACAGTCAGAACCCTGGTACGCACGTATGGCCCTGGATTCTCAACGTAAGTTTAGACAAAAGCCGAAGGAGCCCGGGAGGTGCTCACCTATCGTCAGATATACCGGCATGGCATCCGTCCAGAAAAGAATGTGATAGCAGGTTTTTATGATAGGAAAACACATGAAACTGGGGGGGGGGATTGCATTGCATTTAGAAGTGTGAGCAAGGGAAGGTAAGACAGACGAATGGAAACGTACGAGAATCGCCCCGACGAGAAGCGCCGCAGAACATGATAAAAAGGTGGATATGCGAGATGAACGGCCGTAGAGTGCGTAGACGCGAAGCGACAAGAGGGCTTACGATATATATATAAGTTGGATGTTACTTGCACATGTCCTAGAGAAACCAAGTACACACTGCATATGAGTGCTTGATTCGTAACCATCCCTACTTGGCGCACGACGTGAATCCATCTACAGGTGCTGAATGCAGCAAAAAACGCGAGATCAGAGAATGAAAGAACATGAATATGATTAGAATTGCTAACTTCTGTCACAAACCAGTGCAGTCAGCATACTTAGCAAACGCGAATCACGGTTATTTGTTGGAAAAAAAATCAAAACGCACTTGGCTTGGTGACATGGGCGCATAGCTCAACACTGTCACGAGGGTGGCCGCGAAGGGAAGAAAATAGCGATTGGGGAAGAACAACCATGCACTGCGAGATATAGGCCTTTTCCAGATGTGCTTGACTTCATCTCCTATGTAAGGTTGAAGTCGGAATGATTTCAGAGGCCAAATATGCCCACGCACCGAATGTAACGATGTGGTCGTAAAAGAGGATTGCTGCCGATACGCCCGCCATTTAAGCGACAGCCCTCCAAGTGAAAATGAATGAGACGCACAAAGAGCCGAAATGTGTAGGTAGTCGTGGATCTGTCTGGAGAAAAACCGGAAGTCAGCGCTCCATGGCCATCCTAAGACATGTAGTGGACTAACATTTGCAGTGTCTCCGGCAGAGATCCTAAGGACATGCGAGCTGGGTTGGCCGCGGCGGTTCAACAGAAAGTCGAGCTCGAGGGCAGGGCAGCTTTCCGCCCATGCGGAGTCGAGGTGGGGGAAATGGAGGGCAAGAGGTGGGCAAGAGTGAGAAGGAGGCTATCTCGCTTGTTTCCCGGTCCTGGGTGCATACCTGACTTTTCTAGCATCAGGGTCGGTTGTTTACACAGTTCAAAGTTGTCACTAAGTGATGATGTGGTTGCCGCATATGCCTGAATTGTGATTCGGCGAGGACAATACATAGGATTGCACCTTTCATGAATGTCTAGACGACACCTTTGGAACCACTGAAGTCTGAAGTCGAGCTCGGCTTAAGCTCCCTACAGGAAAACTTGGGAGTCTTGGACGTACTTGGTGCTGAGTATTTGTTTTTACAATTGAATGGCCAGGGCTGGACCACGTCAAAATCACGTTGCACTGTCAACTGCTCACTTATAAGTATGTGTAAGCATCTTCGTTCCTGAGGCCTGCAGGCCTGACGTCCAAGATGTGTCGATCTTGGTGCCGGTCCTCGGTAGTGGGAGCGCAATATTACTAGGAGAAAAGGAATCAAGATGTAGTGGGATTGAATTTGAACGAGGCACGCTGCTGTTAAAAATCGGTCATTCCGATTCCGATCAATGATGCCAACAACCGTTCGGCGCTTGCAGGCACTCCAATTCTCAAGGCTCAAGGTCTCAAGATCTCAAGGCTTCAACTTCAACTATATATGTACATATGTGTAGGCTCCTTGGCACACGTCTGAGTCATTTTGTACTAGTCCAATGTACACGGCGAACACCGGTGATACAAGGGTTCGAATCTGGGTCCTTATCAAGTCTCAAAATCCCACCCTATAGATCGAGCGCCACTCTCGTGGAGGGGTCATATTGCCAGCATGGTCAGGGGAATTTGAGGTGACGGGGAGCTAGAAGGTGGGAAGAGAGGGAAAGAAAGAGACTGTGTGTTGTGTGCGCGGGTAGGCAGAGGCGGGTATATGTACTAAGCACAAACAACAACAGCAGCAGCAACATTATCATACGCGAGTCCATGAAAAAAGGAACCAAAGGCTTGTATAAAGTACGCAGAGGATGACATACGCAACTCGAGTCCATTGCACAAGACCGATCGTCATCCATCCCACACCTCCTTAGAGGGCGAAAGCCACGGCAGCAGCAAGGGCCGCGAGGGCTGCGGCCGTCCTACTCCCAGATGCGACGGCAGAGTTGTTGTCCTTGGAGGGAGTGCCGGTGTTGTTGGCACCGGGGGCGCTGGAGGCGCCGGAGCCGGAGGTGGAGGGCGAAGCGGCGGGGAGGCCTGGGGTGCTGGTGGGGTAAGAGGAGCCAAGGGGTTTGATTTCGAATTCTTGAGATGTGGCGAAGACCTGGATATGGAGTCAGTGGGGGTGGGAGGGGAGAGGAGGGGCAGAGGGAGTGGATTGCAGTAGTGAACGGACAGGAGAAATGGAAGAGGCGGGCACGTGAAGAGAAAATGGACACGAACATCAGTGCGGTTGAGGGTGCTGGCAAACTGGATGGTGTAGCCAGTGCCTGCGGGTGCGCTGAGCTGGTCCTGGGTGATGGTCTTGGAGCAGTCGAAGTTGTTCTGCACGCCGATGATTGCGAGAGGGTCTGTGAGGATTTTTGGGTCCTGGTGCGGGTAAGTGTGAGGACAAGAAGGCAAGAAAGTACAACGGACCTTGTTGGCGACAAGAACGGTAAACGTGGCGAGTGCGCTGGGATCGTTGCATGTCCAGGACAGCGTGTTGAGCGACTTGGCGACTGGACGAGGTTAGCACGAGAAAATGCAGAAACGGGAGCACGCACCCCACCACACGTCGGCGCCGGGGGACAGGATCTGGAATTCGGCGACAGCAGCACCGGCGACGGCAGCGGCGACGGCGAGGCGAGTATAGAGCATGGATGGCAAAGCTAAACGAGTGTGGTGGAGTGAACAAGAGCAGTCACAACAAGTCACCCAGTCACACCCCAGTCACGTCAGACCCTCGGCAAACGCCGGCTGCGACGATCCTCCGAGGACCCCGCTCCACAAATAGCTCTGATGGCATCCCAAAACGGAAATGCAACTTCCAAATCTGCTCTTCTGCTTCGATGTACGCGCACCCCGCGTCGAGGGCCGTGCGCGCCCGGAAAGCTCTGCGGGGGTATATAAACGACGGCCGGAGAATTTTCCATCCTTCCCTCCGTTCTTCCTACCCCCATCACCCCCCGAACCTATCTTTATTCTCTACTGCATCTACTCTCCTTGATCCGTGTCTGTACACGTACTTGCACCCAACTCGAGCCCCACGCGTTACCCAGCTACCGTTCTGTAATCTATCGTCCATTAGCTATCGTCCATGCTTTCCCACTCCCCTCCCCCGTTTCCGCCTCTCCCAGACTCTCCTCTCTCCACTGGCACCTCCTCCTGTTCCTTGTCCATCGACATGTCCCTATCCGCCGACTCCCTCGACTCGCACTTCAACTCATCCTCTGCCGATGACTCCGTGTCCCTCTCGCGCTATCACTCACCCGATAGCAGCAGAAGCCCCGTCAACACCAGCACATCCTCCTCCTCCGCCACCCATGACGACCAAGAGGGCGAAGAAGCCATTCGCATCGACACGACATCTGACGAGGAAGCCGAGGCCGCGGTGGCGGTGGCGGCCATCAGAGCTCGAGCCATCCAACATCTTCATCTTCGCATAGTCGACCCGGGCCCCCGCCGCGTCGATAACTCCTCCTCCTCCTCCGCGAACAGCACCACCACTGCCACCACCGATGAGGGTGAGGAGGAGGAGGAGGAGGAAGAACAGAGCTCCAGTGACGTCGAGATCTACCTCTCCTCTCTCGGCATCGACGACTCTTTCTCGTCATTCTCGCGCGGGCAGCCGGCCGAGATCTTCCTGGCACAGTCGCAGCCGCTCGGGAGTGGGGCTTTACCGCCGTCCTCCCGTGAGTCTACCCACTGCAGTAGCCTTCATTATTACACCATGTTTTCCACAGAATCGCATCCTACCAATAATACGAACACGAACGCCGACCCAGCAGACGACTTGCAATTTCTCACTTCACACACACACACGAATGCCCGACGGCCATACCAAGACCAGCGCGCCTCCCCGACGCTTCCGCCCGCGCCGACACACGCGCCCATCCCGCTTCCCCTAATATCTGCCTGCGCCAGTCCCGTGCCGAACACGCATCAGAATAGAAGGAATAATGAATTTAGCTCCAACAGCGCTTTGTTCGACTTCGACTTCGACGCCAGCGCGAAATCGAACTTGAGCGGGAACACGCACGGGAGCGGGAATGCTAGCAATCCGGAGAAATTTGCAGCGGCCGCCAACGTCAACGTCAAGGCCCCGCCCCTCGCGCGCCCGACGTACACGTTCCAGGCAACGCCGTCGTCGGGGTCTGTCGCTACCCTCCGTGGAAGCTTGGATTTTGCTTCTGCTTCTACGAATTCTGCTTCGACTTTGCCTTCCGCTCCGCCGCCCACCTCTGCCTCCCCAAACACCAGTACCAGTGCCAGTTCCCCCGCGCCCATAACCGCCATTCCGAGTGCCCCAGTCTCCTCAAATGCAGACATTCACAGTACCAGCCCCGCATCCACGTCCACAGAGTTCAAGACCGCGAACGTGTACATCAACGGTCTTCCCCCCCACTTTCCGGAAGAACGGCTGTTTGCACTCGCGAGCCCGTTTGGCCCCGTCAGGAGCGTGCGCACATTCACCCGTCATGTTAGGGAGAGTGAGAGTGGCTATGGGTTCGTCCTGTGAGTACTTTTCTTGTCTTCTGGTGTTCGACGTTCGTTTTTTGGTCTTCGCTGTGAAAGAGGTCTGGCTGTGGTTGTGAGGTTTCGGGGGTGGTGTGTTTTCTGTCGTCACTGTATACGATTGCCGTCTTCTTTTGTTTTGGTTATCTGCGAGGCATCAGTGTCCTTGGCACTTGCATTTTTCTCTTTCCATTTCCTGGCGGTGGCTGCTCTATTATCGGCCTTTGACTGTGGGCGCGCGCTCTTGAGGACGTGACGTGGCGGTGTGAATGTGAACTGATTTTGCGTTGTGCAGGTTCGAAAATGTGGAAGACGCGGAGAAGTGTATCGTCTCCCTGAGGAAGTACAGGAATTTGCATCCAACGTTCTCGAAGGTTCGTTCTCCTTCCCTCGTCCCTCCTCCCAGCCCACATAACCATACTTACCCTCTATCCTCCCCTGCAGCAGGCGCACAAAATCCCCGGGACGAGCACGAGCCTCGTCCACTCAAATGGCCTACCCCCCTCAAGCTCGATCTCAATGTCGGCTCTTTCACCTACTACGCCAGTTCACGACAAGGCCACACTAGTGCTTCCCCCACCCCTCGTCGGTCCGCATGCCCTTCCCGCCCCCCAGGCCCGCCTCGTCTGCGCGCAGTCGGAGGGGAGCGAGGACGGGTTTTTTGTTGGTAGTGGCGGCGGCGGCGGAGGCAGCGGTGGATGGCAGAGAGACGGCGGGGCGTTCGAGGAGGGAAGTGCGTCGTTCAAGGCTAAGATGGAGGCGCTGCATGATCGGAATAGCACGAATTTGTATATGGAAGGGTGCGTTTGTTTGCTGTTTCTTTTCATCTCCGTCTTAATACGTGTTGCACTTGCTGACGCATATCCTTGATGAAGGCTTCCCTTGAACATCGACGAACCGGTACGTTCGTCTTTACCCCCTTACATGACAGAGAAGGCTAATGTTAGCTGCATTGTAGACACTTGCGGCGCTTGTGTCCCCGCACCGCATCAGCAGCTCGCGCTTCTTCCAGACGCGCCTGAGCAACCCGCCGCGTATTATCGCGTTTGTTCGGTGCGTTCCTTTCTGTTTCTCTTTCGAATGCCGAAGTAACATGCTGACGCACGCAAACAGGTTCGAGACGCGCGCGGGCGCGGAGGAGATCATCGAACGGCTGCACGGACGTATGGTTCGTGGGTGGAACGACGTGGGCAGCCGTATATCCGTGCGCTTTGCGGATACGGCTGAGCAGCGCGAGTTGAGGGTACGTACGCTTTATGCTTCTGCTCTCCCATGATGCGATGAGATGCTCACGTCCCATGCTTTCGCCCCATCAGAGGAACGAGCGCATGGCAAGGGAAGGTGACGAGTCCCCCGCACGGCTCACGATCGCCCAAGCCGCCCTGCTCAACCTCCACGGCCAGGATCTGCGCTCCAAGCACACTGTGCCGCCCCAGGTCCCTGCGCTGAGGATCCCCACACCCCAGCAGGTCTTCCCGGATTATGCCCATAATCACAATGACAATCATACTCATAATCCTGCTGCGCGGACACACACGCCGCCGTTCGTGGTGGACTACTCCCTGGCTGGGCGTCGTCCCCCCCCGCTTCAAAATGCTTACTCGCACTCGCATCCGCATCGTCATTCCCATCCTCACTCGCATCCTCACTCGCATTCTCACTCGCACTCGTCGCGCACGCACACCCCTGTCCACACGCATCCGCACGCCCACCACCAGCATCACCAGCACAGCTCGTACGACCCTCCGCCGATGGACCCCGCGATGTCCGCGCTCCTCGAGTCCCTCCGGGGCCATGCGACCTCGTACCAGGATACGCTCCCACTTCCGCTGCCTTCGCCGTCGCATTTGTATTCCTCAGCTCACAACCCTCACGCACACAACCATGTGCACGACGGGTTCGCGAGCAACCGCCCCGAATCGTCGTACGACGCGCCGTATGAGTATGAGTATGATGTCTACGGCTCGGCGGGCTTGAGGGGACACCATGCACATGGACAAGGGCAGGGACAGGGACAGCGAGCGTCGAATGTGCAGCAGGCAAGGAGCGGGTACACAGCGACGGAGGAGTTCATCATGCGTGCACATGCTGACTCACAGCAGCAGAGGCGCCGTGGACCGCCGCCGCCGCTAGATCTTCGTCGTCGGGATAGCGAGGCTAGTCTTGGTGCGGGTGCGATGGGGGGTGTGGGTATGCGTGCGCACCGCTCGCAGGGACAGGGGCAGCCGCAGTTCTCGCCGTCCCTTGGGGTGGGCATGCCGCTTGTGGGAGAAGAGGAGTTCCATAAGACCGGGGGTGGCGCAGTGGCAGGAGCAGGGGATGGGAGGATCATCCCTGCCGGTAGTGGTGTAAAGCATAACCACCGCATTCACCCTGCACATGTGAATGCGCGGTTGGGCCGTGCTGGAGGCGAGGTGGAGTCGTCGCCACAGCCGCAGCAGTCGCCGAACTTGGGCCCGGGTATCCAATCGTTCCAACACGCGCACCTTCGTTCATCGACGCTCCCGCACCGCGTGGCGCCGGCCGCTGCGCCCCCAACGCGTCATTTTCAGCACAACAGCATGAGTGTCTCTGGCACAAACCACTTGCAATCCCAGAACCCGAATCAGAACCAGAGTCAGAACCAGAATCAGAATCTGAGCCAGGGTCAAAATGTTATGTACAGCAGCAACACGAACAAGAACAGTAACAGCACCAGCGACGCGACTGGCATCATCTACGACCGCGACGTCCTTTTATCTCCGAGCAGCAACGGCACCACGAACAATGTTAACAACAACAACAAGACGAATGGCAATAACAATAACAGCAGTAATATCGGTATCCACTACGAGAATTCACACCAGCAGCAGCAAGAGCACGCGCCACGCTATCATCATCCCAACCACCACCGCCACCATCGCAATCAGAGCCAGAGTCAGAGTCAGCAGGGCCATGACCACGACCACCAGCACCACAATCGCACTCAGAGCCACAACAACCATCATCACACGCAGACGCTTAGTCCGCCGGGGACGTACGACACGGACCCCTCGTCGCCGTCGCTCATCTCGCCCGCGTTGACGTACTCGTCGCAGCACTCCCGCGACACGCCATCGACGCTCAGCCCCGCGACACCTTTCTTTAGCTCGTTTGGAGGTGCGCAGGACGGGTTTGCTGGGGGTGGCAATGGGCACGCGGCTGCGAATACATTGAAGCAGCAGCAGCATAATGTCCAGACCCAGGTGCAGAGCGCGTTTGAGGGGAAGAATCTGCGCGCGGGGAGCCATTGATCATTTCGCCTCCGAATCTCCCGCTTGCCAGCCTTTGGTCACGCCGGCTTGTCTCCCTCACTGGCTCTAGCTCTAGCCTTCTCATTGTCTACCCGACTATCAGCTGATATCTCAGCAACATCACGTTCTCTCGCTATACCTTCTCTCTCGAATCGCTATATGTTATGCACGCACGCTCTCGCCACCGACGTTGATCGTCCGCCTGTTTTGCTATGCCGCGTTCTCCAGTCATGGTATCTCTCTCAAACGTCTTTGATATCGATACGCCGGATCCCCCGCTTTCTACGCCATTGTAAACACCCCTCCTGGGGGCCCCGGCTTCGACACTTGACATCCTTATAGCACTTGTACTTCCTCTTATCCTGAATCCTGCGTCCGACGTCGAGTTCTCGAACTTGTTTCTGTCTGTATTACTTATACTTTGGGTCTTTGAGTCTTTCCAGACAATCATAGTCGACTTCATGCCCGTTATTGATACCTAGCACGCGCGCTATACCCCCTCTCCACGCTTCAGAATCGTTACAGCTACTCCGTTTACGGTACATACTTGTGTGAAATTACAGCAAATTTGAAGCTTGCATGTCTAGCTACTAGCGCATCAGTATCATCATACTAGCTTGGTAGGCACTGCAGGTTTGACCGTGTTGAATGATTAATATTCGAGTCCTTTACTATTTCATCTGCTTTTACTTACTGTACATATATGATTCATTCTTGATGTCATGTTTCATTTTATTTCTTACTCATTGTATTATTAACTA
>JABCKV010000140.1:0-45760 GCA_018282005.1 Asterophora parasitica
GACCGCCGGATTGTTTTCAGCGCAACAATCTTCGCCTCCCGGGTCGCCAGATATACTTTCCCCTGTCCACCGGCACCTAGGGCCCTTCTCAGGGTGAATTCGCTGATGTTTAGCGCGAGTTGGCGGGGGGCAGGGAATAGTACCCGATTCCGAGGACGGGTTGGTGCGGCTGACCGAAGCCACTCGCCCGGGGAAGGCTTCTCTGGCAAATTGCCCAGAGCGCGCAAGACATACCGTGATGCAGGCGAGGGCACCAGAGTGCCAGGTCGGGGAGTAGGGCGGAGACTTGGTGGCGGAATGTCCTCGGTCAACTTGGGAGCAGGCTTCCTCCTTATGGCTCGCCGTAAAGGAATATTCTCCTTGTTGGCCTTGTCAGCCTCCGCGGTCGCTGGAATCACGGGCGATATGATGTAGTTATCGTGGACGGCCCGATAACATGAAAACTACAAGGATGGATCAGTACTTTCACGCTGATATCCGTGTAGCTACGAACCTGGGAAGAGACCATATCATTGCCGAGGCTAGATGTCCTATCATCTGCATTCGCGCCCTCGGTTACCCTCTCGTCTCCAGCAATCCCAAAAATGCTGAACGTGGGCGGAATGGGTTTACAGTCTTGGGCGAGGTCGATGCTGTCGAACGGAACGAGGTCCTCCTGCACATTATGAACATTGCGACGCTGGCGCATGCAGCCGAGTCTTGACTGTATAGATATAACGTACCTCATCCTCCGTGGCTGCCGGTTGCACGATAACATGCGAGGAGAAGTCGCTTAGAAGAGCGTTAACGTCCATCTAATAACAAGGCGTGAGGAGAAACATCTTAACAGCAGGAGATAACATACCATTCGCGCGACCGCCTCCTCGAAGGCAAGGATATCCGACTCATTAAGCTCCTCCGAGAGAGCAGGGAAAGCGATAGAGGTGAGGGTGGAGGACATCGAACAAGAAGGGGGATTGGGTATATGTATTCTTGATGAAAGAGAGGCGGGTTTGCTGCTGAGGCAATGGACGTCCAGAGGCAAGGTCGACTATCAAGCAGTTAAGCTGAATGATATTTCGCGTGTATAGGGGCACCCCTTATTGCTTCTCGAGGAAGCTTCCACCCAGTGAGTCTCGAGTGGACTTGGGCCCAGTGGTCTGCATTAAAATACAGCTTCGATCACCGTCAAAGGCCACAGGGAGTTTTTCATACAGCATGGGTCATTTCGAATGATCAGGATGCATATAAATGACCAGGTAGCTAGCAGCTGAGGAGCCGAGTCCATGTTGCTGAGAATCTGACTGCAAAGTTGGGCAAGCGTTGGGCTCTGGCAGAGTGTCAAAGCGTCGCTTTGAATAGAGTGTGCCAATTTGCCAAAAAATTGTGAATTTCTTTTCTTCAAGTTTCACGATGGAAGCAAGGATATGCACCGCTGAAACTAAAAGAGCTGAGAGTGAACCAGGAGTGAACTAGTGATGACTGGAAGACGCCACTGGCCGCGCCAGGATGGCATTGTTTGTCACCGTCAACAACACGCTCTAGGGTTCGATACTGAATTGGGTTGATATAACTCGAGTTCATGCCAACCGTAAACTGGTTTAAGCACTACGGCACTCTTATGAGGATGCAACAACTCCTCAACCTCGTATTGAAATGGGTACAGGAATTATACATCGGTGACCTGGGGTAATATGAGCACTGCATCAGCTCAGGCGAAGAGGCTCTCGATCCTAAATATTGGGTGGGGCACCACCGCTCATTCTGGAATGGAGCACGTAATAGCCGGCTTCCGCTTAGCTGGGCCTACAAGCATATGAACAAAGGTGTATATCGGAATGTGAAAGATGACATACTCGGCGTGCTGGTCTGAATTTCAGACCACCTGGTAGCCAGGTTGGACCTCTCAAGGGTATACACTAACACGCAAACACAATACGCTGAAGGAAGAGTGAGTGAGCTATGTTTGAAAGAGTCCGAGAAAGTATATCAAGCACTCGTCACGCTCGCGCCTTTCTCAGCACAGGGGTGGGATCTAATCCGTCGACGTAGGTTACGAGGGCAGGCAATGAAGAGAGTCCTACGCCGCCCTTTGGAACATGTAAGCAGGTAGACAAATAGCACCAGCGTAACTTACCAAAGGGTTGCCGATGCGAAGCTTATCAGCGCATCGGGGATTGCCGAATCAAACAAAGCTCCGCCCAGCGAGTTTGACAGGCTCCTGTTGGCACTATACCGTAGTTAGTTATGGCGGCGTAGTGCAGCGGTTCAGGTCTTTGCTAGTATATCGGTTAGTACACGCGCCTGTCACGCGCGAAAGCTGGGTTCGACTCCCAGGCAGAGAGGCCATCTTTTTCGTTCCAACTCCAAAACTTCAAATTCTGAACCAAGGCGAAGTGTTTTGCGTTGGATTTGGTTTCAAGGCTAATCTGGCGAAACAAATGAAAAAGCTACGATATCATTGAAGTTGTCGGGTGTGGCATTAAGATCTCCGGTGCAATGTACTATAGGTGTGCGCACCAGTAGTCCATGATCATGTTCCCTCTACTACTCAGTACTCAGTTGTCAAACCAACCCGCCTGTATCATCTCTTCAGCAAGGCCATCCCAATTCCGCCGTCGCGCCTTCCTGCCCGCCAGCTCAGTCGCAAATCTGCCATCAAACAACCGATGAGAAGAAATCCGGATTTATAACCCAGTAGCACACACCGAAGACTTTCATCTAAGCGCCACCGTCCGCGCTCCGATTCTGGAGAACTGACATTCGAATCCTCGCTCGTCCAAGACGGGGTATAAGGCAATCCTGGAATGATACGCCTGCTCAGAGCATAGATCATCCCTGCAACAAAAGCGTCTTGGGCGCCGACTTCATCTATGATATCATCCTCGTCACCACCAGGTACCTCCGTACACTGGGAGTCATTATCGTCATCGTCTTCTGTCAAGCTATGCCCTCGCTCCCGGCCACGCGAATTGGCACGGTGATTGTCAGAGGACGTGGATGTGGAGTGGCTCTGACCGCTTTCATTGCCAACGTCCGACAAGTATCCTCCTGCCGAAAAGAACGCGCTGGAGGACGGCGTGTGACCTCCTGCACCAGCCCAGAAATCGCTGCCGCTCCGCACAGACAGCTCCTCGGTAGGGCTTCGCAGGCCTCGGTGGCTATCACCCGAGGTGGTCTTCTCTGCCACAATTGGGCCTTCCTCTACCCAGCCCGAGCTTTGGAAATACTCCTTCGTCGGCATTGACAGCACGGCCGCGCCGTCCTTGCCCCAGTGTGCGACGAGCAAGGCGTGGGCCGGCGCAATGCTCGTCAGAGAAAGGAGGAACGCGCGGGGGGTGGTCGCATAGTGTGGTGAATTAGCCTCAGCGTAGTGTTTATTGAGGAACAGTACATCCGCGTGAGGAATTAGCTTGTTCCAAATGGTAGATCAGCGATTCTTTGCACAGGATACAGAAAATGAACAATTCACACCGCTTCAACGCCTTGCCTACCCTTTCGACCAACATCCACACTGAACACACAATGGCTCCTCCATTTTCGTTCGCGCGCGAGTCCATCCAATCCTGTAATGTTGCTGAGAGTAGTCTTCACTGACCGTCCCTCAAAATGAAGCCAGTCGAAAGGTGCTGGACTGTTGGGATTGTATAGGAAAGGTGGTGGGCGTGGGCCGGAATTTGACGACCGGGGAGTAGATGATCCAGCGGCGTATGGCGAAGAAGGCAGGGCATAGCCTGATCCGGTAGGGCTAATGACAGGAGATGCTTGTGGGTAATTCTCTGGGGCAAGGAGAGGGCCTAGTAGAGAGACAAACTCCTCGTGTGTAATATCTGGAAGAGGGTTATGGTTGACGACTGTCCGCGTATCGTTGTCTGCTGCACAGAAGATGTTTAAAATCTGGAGGAAGATGATGGAGTGGATCGTAATACCTGCATGCAGCACCCATGCGCTCGGAACGCCGACATTCTTCCAGATCTTGCAGTATCGAGTGATGACCCCTTCGCTCTCGAGATCCCGTAGAATCCTTTGACCCTCATCATTACCACTCAGGGGAGCAACGAGAACGGATTCGACGGATGGAAATTGAGATAGCAGGGATAGGACCTTGATGATGTTGTGAGCTTAACGTGGCAATTTGGTCAATGACGCGAAGATTCTTCACCGTGTTCGCAGAGCCGCCTCTCGTCTTTTCGACCGAGTGCGCACGTACAGTGGAGGCTGGCGCTGGATGGGATGTGATGTTGAGGGTATGAGTGAGGAAAAGGGTTCCAGATGCGACGATGCGAAGCGGTTTCGTTGGTGGGCGTATGGGCGTCGTTTCATACGTTTCGCGGCGTAACTTGGCCATCGCGTGTTCGTGAAAAAGGTATAGCGTCAATCTTTGAATCTAGTGGCAAAAAGAGGCGTGTGACTGGTTCATTTCGCTTACAGGTCCAAGTCCTGGGGGCGTTTCATGAAGGAAGCGGGGCAATCGTCGTGGTGGTCCGACATCAACCCGTCAACTTTGTCCGTCAAGCATGAATATGAATGCACGTAGATATTTATTATGGCACTGGGGCGGCGTGCGCGCAGCACGCGTGGCGCTCCCGTCTGCGAAACTACAATAATTTTGTGGAATCCAGTCTGCGGTGTGGTGTGGGGATGCCCCAATGGAGGAAAGCAATTCAAACGACTACGCCATCTCGACATCGCTACCATCGTTGCCCTCCTCATCCTCCCATTCACCCTCGCCATCACCATCGCCATCGCCATCGCCCGCATCTATCGGTGAAGGCGCAATTCCTAGGGCCTCCAGTTTTGCGATAAGTTCCTTGACGTGCTCCAATAGAGGTTTGTCTGGGTGCTCTTGGTTTGTAAAGAGCTGCAAAGCGGACGTCAAGATGAAATGCAGGGAGAAGTGCAGAAAGCGATTGCATACCACTTGGCATGTCTCCAAGCAATCCCTGGAGTCCTTTGCGAGCTCCTGCCATGTGAGCTCGTCGAGTGTTCCTCCGTTCTCCTGTGCCTGCTCTGACATCATGAAGAAACACCATCCTTCCAAGTACCACGCTTCAACCTCCTGATCATCGGATGCCATGACGCCATGCAGCACCAGCAGTGCAGGAGTGTATAGTGCCAATTCCAGGAAGAGTTTTACAAGCGCCAGACGCGTAGGTATTGGTGGGAGCTTGGGATCATCTGTGAATAATGTTAGAACGAGAAGAGATGATCATGACATTTGTGTGTGGTGTACCTAGATCCAGATCTTTCCATGCCGACCATGCTTTCTCCAGGCATTCTTTTGCATCATCTGGCCGTTGCTGTGACATCCGCACCGAGGCAAGCGTCTGGAGAGCCTCCGCATTCCCGGGATCTATTTGAAGCGCATGCGCAATGAGATTTTCGCATGTCTTTTCTGCATCTGGCTCGAAGCTACAGGTAATATAAGCACTGAGCCAGCATGAAGCTACTGGTCAACATCACTCACCATAGGTCGTAGGACGGATCCATCCATATTTCCACCTGACCAACCAGCGCCCTGACGATGTTGTTCCTGTGCTCTGCCTCGTCACTCTTACTTGTCTCGTCCGTCGCGCGCTCCTTTCCCTTGATCTGGACAGACAGTATGTCAATCGCAGCCTGGTAGTGCTGCAGTGCCAATCGCGGGTCCCCTGTGCTCAGCTGCGCGAGATAAAGATGGGCTGAAGGAGGTGGAAGTGCCGGCGCATCCGGATATGGAGGAAGCAGTGAGAGGAATGCCTAAGAAATATACTGATCTTGAATATAGCATGTCTCGTAAACAAGAGAGTAGTCTCGTACCTCCTTCGCGGCGTCTATCTCGCCTGTTTCGAGCAATGCGACGCCCAGCATTTCTTTGGCCTCTGCATTTGAGGGCTCCCGTTCCAGAATCCGTCGAATGAAACGCTGAGCCAGATCATAATCGCATTGGATAATGAGAGATTGGGCCTTTTCCAATAGGGAAGCTACGGTGGGGGCGTTTATGGTATCGGTAGGTTGAGGCGGCGGTTCGGTGGCCTTGTTCGCTGCCTTCTTTTTGGGCCTCGTTCGTCCCATCTCTCGTGAAGAGGAAGAGATCGACGCGGCAGTATTTTTTGTGATCACGTGTGGCTGTGCCCAACCGTCAACGACCTGTTTTCTTCTCTTCTCCCACTGGCTTCAATGGAAGAATACAGTACTCGGTCTCGAGGACCTCCAGACGGGCTGTTTCTCGATAGACTAAACACCTTCATGGACAAATCCCTCGCAGACATTAAAGCCTTTTCGGAGAGAGAATGTCGTCCCTTTGAAGAGGTCTACACGGCTTCCTCTTCACATGAACGTGTTTCTCATACCGCTCTGATAGACACGCCAGTGGGTCGCAGAATGGCACTCCAGGTATCTTTTTGAGTCTTCATCGAACGGCGTCGCGGGAAGTTCCCAGCAAAACAATACTGCCAAAGGTCCGGGTCCTCGATGTGTGGGATTCAAATGATCTCCCCACCTCACGATAAACTTTATCGCAGTGCGATCCACTCTGTACAATACGTCTCGTGCGCTCGAGTCCCTAGGTGAAGTCGCAGGTATCCAGTCGTTCGTCCTCGCAGTGGACCCTAACGATCCCTCCGACATGGGATTTCTCGGTGGCTCTATCGTGGGCCGAGAGTTCTGGAGGGGCATGAGATTCGGTGGGGAAGCTGGTGCTAAGACGTTCAAGGCCCAATGTCTCCGCGAACTGGAATCTCAGTCGGCACCACCGTTTGGTCGCGAGGAGGCCCCCTCGAGCCGCGCGTCATCTGTTTCTGCCAAAGGACCGCCAGCCAAGTCTGTGAAGAACACACTATATGAAAATGTCCGGAAGGCCTTAAGGTGAATATTCCCCTTTGTTGTTGTCGACGATATTCGCTAATCTCTCCCAGAACAACTAGTGGTGTCCGAACCGCTGAAATGAAATGGACGAATCCCGAGCGGCTTGACGTATTCGGCGTCCGTGTTGTAGGGTGGCCCGCGTCTATACCGGCGTTGAATCCCTCGCAATTGAAGGTTAGCCAGAACAAAGTTCTTTTGGAATCTCTGGAGAACGGCACCATGAGGTTCGAGAAACTGTTTCCCGGCGCTACCACAGACTATGCGGACAATTGTAATGATGAGGGAACTATCCCTGACGAGGCGGATGATTTCGACGACGACTTCTCATGGGCGTATGATGCCGATGACGGTGAATCCTCTCTCGTGAGCCCTTTCTCAACGTACTTTATGCCAGGGAGTTGATTATGTTCAGGGTGCCGCCGTACACGAACCTGCCCATCCCCTGGAACCTCCGACAGCTGTTTCTCCCTACACCCACACAACGTTTTCTCATGCCATACCGGACACCTCGTCATGGGATCCCGACATACCCAACAGTTCATCAAGCAGTGCGGCGCCGATTACTAGTCGTAAACGTCTGCGCAGTGATTCAGACGGCCCCTTGGATATATAACTCGATCAGATCTACATAATTTCCATACCTATCATGGGACTTTTATCCCTATTATCACAATATCAATGTTTTCAATATGGTTTGCTGCTGCAGTGCGACTGCCTCGTCGCCTGTAGACGTAAGGCTCGGCGCAGGTATGATGGCAGTCATTACATTCCGGCCCGTGCCTCGGCTGTCTCATTTGTGAATTTAGCTTCCAAGGCGGTTCACATCTTTCCTTACAACTACCATGTTCTCTTCACTATTCTCGTGAGTTTCAGCCGTTTTTGGGCAGTACCCTTCTCAGATCCATTCCAGAACGTCCGCACCAGTTGACCCGACCGCGCGTAACCTGTACCCGGTTTCGGAGGCCTTCAAGGACAACGAACTCTTTGGGGAGCTCGAACCCAAGGATAGCGAATGGACATGTGCCGGAGGCTTTGCCACCGAGACACAGATCTTCTACATCACGGCCGAGGATGGCAAGATGCTCATCATTCAACTCATTCATTCCGCCGTTGGGTAAGATATATATTACATGTCTTACTGGCCGAGATCGATCCTCATCTGATGGACCATTCCCACTCCAGCCTGTGGTACCCGACCATACAATTCGTCTTCAAGTTCTATGATCCCGCGACCAAGGAAACCATCTGGAAATCCGTCAACGTGAGCAACTTCGTCACCCCCCCGCCCGGCCTCGACAAGCGCTCCTGTAAGGCGGACGAGTTCTCTGTCACTTACAAGCATACCCCTGGGTCCGATCATCCTGAATCTTACACCGTCCGTGCCAATCTTGGTACAGACCTCCAACTCTCCTTTGACATTGCCCGCCCATCAACTGCCCCGGGCTGGAAGGTCGGCAAGGGCCCCAAGGGCGGCTTCACGTACTTCGGTCCGGATCCTGCGAAGCCTGAGGGATATGCTATTCATCGATTCTGGCCCCATATCAAGGCGACTGGCCACCTCATCCACAATGGCAAGGCAGAGACATACGAGGGCCGTGGTATGATGGTGCATGCGATCCAGGGAATGCGCCCCAATCTCCTCGCCGCATCCTGGAATTTTGCAAACTTCCAGAGTGAGCAGCACGGCGGCGTGTCTGCTATCCAGATGGAGTTTAAGACCTGCGACTCACATGGCCGCAAGGGTCCTGGCTCAGGTGGTGTCTGGGTCAACATTGGGTCGTTGGTGGTGGGTTCAAAGCTCATCGCTGTTACGGCGGAGACGAAATACCCTGACGAGGAACCCCTTAACGATGGAGTGATTTCACGGACCACGCACCTCAACGCTGTCCACGATCCCGATACCAGTTACAAAGCGCCGCAGCAAATTCTTTACGAGTGGCAGGCACCTTCAATCCTTCCGCAAACCTCGGGGACGGCCAAGGCGAAACTCCAGGTGGACGTCGGAAGTCTCGAGAACCCTAAGGGGCTTATCGAAAAGGTCGATGTCCTCGCGGAAATACCTTACGTCGTGAAGATGGCCGTGAACTACGTCGCCGGAACCAAGCCGTATATCTACCAGGTCAGTTTCTCGGAAGGTCGATTTTTGAAGGGATTTCTGTCTAAAACTTGCTATAGTGGTCCAACCCCGCAACTTTGTCAGTCAGTGGCCCCGACTCCATTGCCCCTGGTCTTTCGCAAGGACTAGAGGTTTCTGGGTGGCTGTTTAACGAAGCCTCCTACATCTCCTAATGTGACACCCCTGCTCAAATTCACCACTATTAATTAGATTCAGTATCTCTCGCTGTACACTATTGTTGCACAGCTATAGTAGGATACAGGACACAGTATTTTTTTTGTTTCTTGGGGTCGGAATTCGTAGAAACTCCGCGACGCGCGATTTCTCGAGAATCAAGATCTCTCTCTCCCTGCCGCAGCGAAGAAAACACGGTGGCAAAATTAGCAGCTACATACATATATGTAGTGACAAGTCCCGTAGAGATAAGGATCGTTTCAGTTCCACGACTCTGCTCGGTCTATTGCCGGTCCCTCTGTCAAGCTGCATACGCCGTGAGTCTGACTGTTATGGTTGTCGTGGTGAGTAATGGGCTCGTTGAAGCACACCGCCAACACTGGGGCTGTGAAGCTCAGCGCTGAAGCGTCGCGCCGCCGATTTCTTCGATCCGCATCGCGCCCGCACCTTCCTTTTTAAGAAAGCGTCGCTTCCAACGGGAAATTACATAATACTAGCAGCCTACAAGTGCAAGTAGCACTACTAGTACATACGCGGCCAGCCCATTTTTTTCACGGGATGGTAACTATCGCTATCGAACTGGTGACAGAATGTATGTTCAACGTGTCCAGTTCGTGTCATTCATAGTGGGCAATATTTATTTCAATTCCAGTTCATTTCATTTTATTTATTTCATGCGGCCGCCAAGCCATACCAAGCCAATCCCAATATATCGCGGTGATGAAAAATCAGAGTCAGAACTCAACGCTGTTCGCAGCAACGACAATGAACAATGTTTCTCCAGCTTACACGTAGGACTGCAGCCCAAACCCCGCGAAAGCCTCTTGCTGTCTCTACTCGATGTCTGCGACGTCCTATTCCACTGTCAGCGCCAGGGCTAGCGCCGAGGATAGCGGTTGCTGCCTTTCACTCAACACCGCCGCGTCAGGGTGGTCCGCTCATCCCAATCTTTGCTGCGATGCTCAAGGTGAGTCTTAACATGGCTCTGAATGTCAAGCGCTCACACTATGCAGTCTAGGCGTCGACGTCCTTGGAGCTCGCTCGCACCGCAACACGCATTGTATTAACCTTCATACCGGTCATCCTTCTCACCAATGCCAAATCTAGGCAGAAAATGCAGTATGCTGCTTTGCATGGCGTGCCGAAATCAGAGGAGAGCCAGGCGCGGGCTTGGAAGCAGATCCGACACCGCAAATACCTGCTGTATGGGCTCCTCCTGGTGCCTATCACACTGTTTTGGGCAACTATACTGGCGAGTCTAGAGAAGACCCCCTTGACTGGAAGGTGCATAGAAACAGCCAATCCAGATCTTGCGTCCCATTGATTCTTACAAAACTTGCGCAGATGGCGACTGATCATCCTCTCTCCCGAGGAAGAGGACGAGATCGCGGCCCAACTTGCTGGCCCTGGTTGGTACAAGGCCGTTGGCGAGATTCTTTCACAAGACGGCCCGCCGAAAGTGATACCTATTACAGACTGGAGATACGCCTGGGTCGAAGAAACTCTACGAAAGCTGGAAGCAACGATTCCCATACTGACGAAAGAGCCGAAGATGTACCCCCAGTGGCTAGACGGTCGGCAGGACCAACCGCCCATGCCCCCGCCTGCTGACTTTCCTCTACTACCCCGTCCCCGTGCCTCTGAATACCTTCGACGTTTCTGCGACGCAATCTGTGACGACGGGCGCAATCAGCGAAAAGCTATGTACGCAATGCCACACTCGATATCCGGTCCGCCGTACTCGCTGCTCCTGGTTGATAAACCGGAAGCATCGAATGCGTTTTCCTATGGCTTTGGCCCCGATGGCGGCGGCGGCATCGTCGTGTATTCGGGCTTCCTTAATGATGTCCTCTCGCGCGCGCCCTCTATTCCAGACGAGCAGCGGGAGAGCTCTTGGTGGTCCTCCTTTGTCGGAAGCCTCTTCTCATCTCCGCCACCCCCACGCCATCCCGTCCCCACCCCCGAACAGACTTCCGAACTCGCCATCCTTTTGGCGCATGAGCTGTCCCATTTGGTGCTATCTCACCATTTGGAGTCCCTCTCGTCGGCAACAGTGATCATCCCTGGGACTATTTCGATGCTCACCGACATTTTCCGTGTTGTAATTTTCCCTTTAACGATGCTCTTCGGCCCGTTCGTGAATGACGCAGTTGCGCAGCTCGGCAAGGTTGGGTCTGGAGAACTGATCAAAGTCGGCGAGCTCTGTACGAATATGAAGCAGGAGATCGAGGCTGATGTTGTGTCTGCGAGGTGTGCCAGTTTACCCTTGTTTTTGTGAATTCCCTGACGTTGGATCGCATGCGATAGACTGCTGGCACATGCGGGTTTTGATGCGCGCGATGCTGTGAAATTCTGGGAGGTCCGCTCGATGACCGAGTGTTCGAGGACGGACAGCATAGAGCCGAGACTCAAATTCAACGTCGCGCGGCAGATCATGGGGTCGACGCACCCGGTGAACGAGCTACGCATTGAGGGCCTGAAGGAGGAGCTCGCTCGATGGGAGACCGAACGCGCGGCTGTCATATCACGTTATAGAACTTCTCTCCACGGTGATGCGCTATGAAGGGGACACATCAAGTGTAGCTACTTACGCGTTCCAGGTCCGTATCGCTTGCTTTGTTTCACTGTTCATCGACCAGTTCCATTTCGTATCCTACACCTGCGTCGAACAATCTGTACTACTACGTGGGATTTGCCTGTTTTCCGCTTTCAAGCACATTAGTTATCATCTATCCATTACATTCCTCCACTCATTGTTGTTCTAGGTGGTATTAGTCGAGCATAAAGATAATGTCATCTAAGCAACTGCGTCTGACGCTACCAAGTGGAACACTGTCGACTTCACGGGACCGCGTCGCAGCAGGTGCAGCGTTCCGCCCCAAATGTTGCGCCACGCACAGGACTTTCGTTGAAGGACCACGGGGTCCTTCGCACCCGCCAGAGGCATGCGAGGACTAGCACAGCGCGTGGTCGGTGTCGAGCAGGAGGCGCTCAGGAGTAATTAAACAGCATCGTACTGGATTCCAAACCGAAAACCTGATCCCTACAGTAATCCCAGATATTCAACTTCCAGATGCCCCCCGTCGTCGTCCTCGGATAGTACCCCGTAATTATCATCCTCGTAGTCGTCATCAGATTCCCCGTGATCGTCATTGTATATTCTGGGCTATCTGATGACCTCACGAACTATCTCGAAGCGAGGGCCCGCCGTCACCCCATTGTACGACCTCCTGGTGATGACTTCTTTGAGTCGAACGGCGTCGAAGGTATACCTCGCATTATCGTGGAAGATAAATGACGCAAGTTGGGGGAAAAGCTTGCTAGCCGCAATTTTCTCCAACACTTCAAGTGGATAGCAAATCTGCGGGGTGTGGAGTTCATAAATCGAGCCGGGGTGGAGAGAATCGAGTAGATTGCCCAATGCTGGGTCGATGTGATCCTTCTCTCCGTAATCATCATGGGGAAGAATATGGAGTGTGGTGAGACTACACCCGGATCGCGTGATCAGGCGATAAATCGTATCGCAGTGGTGTGGAAGAGGATTCCAGGAGACGGTCAATCCTGACAATGATGGGAGAGTCAGGGAGTCCAAGAGCGGATGTAGGTCTCCAATTCTGCCCGAAGAATTCGCCACAGTAAGACGCTCCAGTTTGGGAACACGGACTGGTGATAATGCGGTTGCACCATGGTCCAAGGGACTGGTATTGCCTTTCACTATCACCAACCTGCAATTTATCACATTTTCACATCGACTGAGAATATCAGCCGCCCACGAGACGTCAAGCGCGACAGTTAGGGTTGTTAATTGCTCCCAGGGAATGGTTGGCGGGGGTTTTCTCGGCTGGCCAGTGACCATCAGGCAGAGGTGGCGCAGCCGTATCATCCCATTGAAAAATGGCATGTCATTAGCTACAACAGTCCCCACGCACTCAGGAGTGTCATTGGAGATGTTCACTGTGAGATTCACTAGCTCGGGAGAGGAGAATTTTGAAATGTCCACGAGCTCATTCCTTGTGGCGCGGAGAACCAGATGGTGGAGGCGTGAAAGATTGGGAATGATGATCTCCTCGAGGATGAACAAACGAGACTCCCCGTAATCGCGAACATATGTTTTCAGCGATAATAGTCCTGGATGAAGAATGTGCTTGTTTAAAAACCGATACCAAGCCCTTGAGAAATAATATGGCTGGGACATCATGACAATATCGTTCCACAGACGGGGCTCTGAAAGCGCAACGTTCCGCCACGAGGAGCAAACTGCTCGGAGAGTCCATGGAGTGGCCGCGGCGTAAAATGGGAGGGTCACTGACACATCAGGGAGTGTCTGGACGAAGATCTGGGCGAGGAGTTCGGGTGGAAGACGTTTATGAGGTGCGACAGCTCTCCGGAGTGTTATAATATTGTCCTCCTCTTGTTGAATTCGCTCCTCGAGGTTCGCGATCTGACGGTGGAAGCTTTGTATTCTCTCCTTGGCATCTGTAATACAGCCTTCTACGACGTCCAAGTCCACGCCTGACAAGAATTCTGTGTTTGAGCGCCCCGCAGTGGATTCAAGAATGCGGGTTCGTGCGATATCGTACATCCCAAGCGTAGGCAATGTTCGTGTCAACGTATCTGATCTTGATTAGGTCGGTTAAGAGGCTAGACCGTAAGGAGACAGCGTTTGCTCACAGGAGGCCAAAGACGTGAATGCTGTATGCAATCTCGCTCCTCCGTGTCTCAATGTACAGAATTTGGTCGACGTTGACAGCAGAGAATGGAGAATTCAAGAATCGTTGACAGAAGACTGATTACACGAGGGGACACGAGGCGTTGCATCGATAGTTTTTGTCAACAAATGAGGATCAACAACCAAAGTCTGCGGCGAGTCGCGCTGAGTCGCGACGACTCACGAGAGTGGGCGGTGGAGTCGAATGACAAGTTCAAGGAGTGTCGCGTCGAAGTTTAGGCCTTGACTGTGGGGACATACATACTGTGGGTTGGCACTGAGGATGCGTGCCGGTGACGTAAAGAAATAAAAGGAACGCGCTATTTGCCCGTGTTAGCTCCATACGGTAGTCGACGGCCATTGCATACTACAGTAAGTTACTCGAGTACTCACCCAGAACGAAGGACGACAAGCATGCACTCGTTTATATTTCCCATCGTCTTTACTCTGGCTCTTCAGCTCTGCTGTGCCGTCGGGCAGCATCAAGGACCCACCCTCGCGCCACCATCGACATTCGACAGCGCGACTGGCTCTGCGTCTGGCAGTGCTGCCAGTGCCACCGCAAGTTCGACCCTGTCTGTATCATCAACAGCAAGTGCCGAATTTCCTTCATTGAGTGGGTTCTCCGCGTGTGGTGAGTATGGCCATCTTATTTCATCTCTTGCTCGATCTAATCTCTCTTCTTTAGTAACGAACTGCCTACAGCTGGCAGTCAGTGAAAGCCAGAATTGCACGAGCGTTGTAGACGTGAACTGTTATTGTACCAGGTATGCCCGTCACCTTAGCACGTTTTGAATTACGTGAATCACTCCAATACTCGTGCAGCAACACCTTCGCAGACAACATCGTCGACTGCACGGCCAGCAACTGTCCAGACGAAATAGAAACTCTTGAATCACTGGCGCAGCGCTTCTGCAACCTGGCCAGCCGTTCTACGTCGCTCTCTTTTCACTCCTTGACGGCATCATCATCGGCCCCAACAAATACGGCGCCGAGCACTACGACCGGCACCACGATTACGACCACCTCTGGGAGTGAACAGACGTCGAATGCGGCCTCTCTCGCTAAAGCAGGTTCTGGGTCATCGAAGTTCTTCGCTGTGAGCGTAGTGGTCCTTTGGGTAGTTTTTGGCGCGTACTTGGTCGAGTGATCGGGTCTAGAGGGCTCCACCGTGGTGGGTTCTTAAGAGTTCGGCCACCATCATACCATATCCTTAACGCTGTTATTACCCGCCTCACGGACGTGCATTCTGCACGGAAGGAGTCTGCATACAGCACTAATACACGTTCGTGCCCAGATAAACAGCAGCTGCAAGTTTATGCTCACTTGAGTGCGCCACATCGAAAGGACGACTGTCTGGTCATAATACTCGCCACAGTTATGATCAGCAACCAACACACGCAACCAAAAGACCATTTCTCCAACGTTCTACTAGTTGCCATTCGCCAAATGATATCGAGATCGAGTAAGTACAATAGTTCACCTTGAAGCTTGAAGCCTATGTATGGATCCGAGTTCAACAATTCAAGAGGATCGGGCAACCGAGATGCACTCCTGCAGTTGGTCGTTGCAGTTGGCGACGGTGAAGCCATCCTCGTTGCCAGACGCATTTGCTGCGTTCGCGCACTCGTTGTTCTGGATGTCGCTGCAGAACAGAATCGGTAACTCGATGTCCAGCACAGGAGTAAACGAAAAGGGCATACCAAGAGCAAACCAAAGCCTCTTGCTTCCAGTGGAAGATGGCGTCGCCTTCGACTTGGAACTCGCCGTCGGCAGTCGCAGTGACAACAGGGGCGTCCACATCACCGAGGTTACCATTGAACCATTGGAGATTGTCGGAACCAGTGATCGCAGGGACTTTGCTTTCCGGGGTCTGGGTTGAAATGAAAGCAGCCGCTGTGGTGGTCACGGCTGCAAAGGGGACGGGCTCTGTATTGATAAAGTTGTCCAAACCGTTACCTTCGCCGACAGCACGACCTTGGTCATCTATTTGGATGACGCTCACGAAATTCTATAGATACATTATATGTCAGAAACGAGATATCAGTAGGAGGGTAAATGTCTTACGGTGTTGATACCGAAGACCTGGTTGAATGCATCGGCCTGGGCGCCAGTCTTCGTGGGGGCAGCGGACGCCGCGGCAGCAGCAGTAGCGCAGGTGGCCTTCACAGTGGCATCCGCTCTGCATGAGCTGGTTAAAGTATCGCAGATCGCACGTGCGATGATATCGATGTTCTGCGCAGATCCGTGGTTGAACGAGGCCTTGTCGGCGGGCTGGAAGCTCGTCTCACGACGTCCATCGAAACCAGTACCGAACTCGATTTCTGGAACAGAGCACTGTCCGAAGTTGCCGATGCCGCTGTTGTTTCCACTATTGCCTCCGTTGCCGTTGCTGATCGCGGTGTTCGTCGCAGCCGCAGAGGAAGAAACGGTGGTGGCACTGGTGGGCGAGGCGACGTTACTGCTGGGGCCATTGGTGGCAGAGGGGGCGCGGCCGTCGTCAGTACCGGAAACGACGTTGCCTTGGTTGTCGACGGATGCGATGTTGGCAAAGCTCTAGGTTATGTGAGGTCGAAGTCAGAAGGGAACCAATGAATGCGCTGACAGTGGTGATTCCGAAGACAGCGTTGAATGCATCAGCTTGGGCACCAGTACCGGTGGCGGCGGCAGCAGCAGCAACCTTCGCGGTGGCGCAAGTATCCCTGGCAGTTTGATCGGCGCCGCATTTATTCACAAGCGTGTTGCAGATAAAATCTGAAGGGGAATAAAGAGCACGCTCTATCATGTATGGCATCACAAACTCACGAGTGATGATGGCGTGGTTCTGAGCAGATCTGTGGTCGTAGGAGACTGGTAGGGGACCAGTAAGTCTGTTAACAGGCCATCGTTCCCAGTAGTCGTACCTTTGTCCACAGGCTGGAAGCTGGTCTCTCTCCTGCCGTCGAATCCGACACCGAACTCCATCTGGGGAACGGAGCAGGAGCCGAAGTTACCAATTTTGCTACCATTAGTAGGCGGGGTGGGGTTCTGAGGAGCGGCTGTGGTAATGGGGTCGCCGACGGTGAAGGTTGTGGCGTCGCCAGTTGCAGCAGGGTTGCTGCCAGTGACGGTGACAGTCACTTCAGTCTGAACACGTTCGAGTCAAGCAATGTGTATCTCAAGTATTTCTTACGGTGATTGTAGAACTTACCACACATTCCTCGGCGGTGTCAGGAAGAGCGGTAGCAGTAGTGGCAGTCGGCGCGGGGGCATCAACTGGTGGATCCCTTCTTTTTTCTATCATCAGCAAAGCAAGCTACCTTTTGGTTTCAAAACTGAGAAGACTCACGGGGCGGCGGCACCACTGAAAGGCGCGGTGTTCGCTTGAGTTCCTTTCCGGACAGTCGCCTGGGTGGAGGGATCGAAGAACAAGTCGGCATCGTTGGCAGGATCTTGAGCCTGGACCAAACCATTGAGCTCCAGATTCTTGGGCGCCTTCTGGCAGAAGACCGAGTTGCGCGCAGCGGGAGGATTGGTTGAGAAATCCTAAACAGGCCTTATAAGCACCGGATAATAAATGAAAGTCAGCAGACCTCCGAGATCATACCGGGGGAGTGTTCTTCTCAGCCTGGCGATACTCCTTGGCGAGGGCTACCATGTTTGCCTGCGTGGCTGCGTCAAACTGCCTGCTAGCATCTAGGTTGGACAACGTGAGGTGGCGCAATTCATGCGATTGGGATGGGTGCTCAAGCGCTCACCGATGATAGCATCAGCATGGTCTTGTTGGGAACATTCCGGTTGGGCAGCCAAGAGAGGCGTGACGGCCTGAACAGCCAAATTACCACAGACTTGACCAGGGCACGCTGCGCTGAGTTGTTGGATGACGCCAGGTTGCTCTTGTCCGAAACGACGGGGGTGAAGAAGGACTGCGCGATTGTTCCTCTCGAGCCAGCGCTCGCGTGCAACAACCGGCGGTGTGGCAGCGAGGATGAAAAGAACAACGAATCCGATGAAGATGTTTGTGAACATCTTGAGCGAAGGAGGGTTAAAAGAATGTGAATACAAAATGAACGTGATTCCACCAGGTCGAAAAAAAAGATTAGAAGTGACGAAACTGGCCGTCCACGACGCAGTTACCAGATAAGGGGGATGATAGAAGGATGCTGGAACGTTGTGCAGTTGGGATAGCTTTTATACAAAAGGGGGATCAAAGTCAGGTTCGGGCATGCCGAAATAAATAACACCGGAGCTGATTGAAACTTGACAGCAAGTTGATAGCAGTACTTATAGTCCATACTTGATCAGGGACGCATTTTGAGTGATTGCACATCGCGCGGCGGCCCAAGGCGTGCTCGCATCGCCTTCGAAGTGTGCGGTAGCAGTTGCGGCGGCAGCGGTTCTCCTGGCATTCGTTCCGGATCCACCAGTGTCGCCGTAAGCACAGTTCAAACAGGAGAACCAAATGAAAGGAATCGTACGGCGTACAGAATTGGGAGCCTTCCTTTCCCTTGTGCCAGGCTCTTTGTAACCGGATAAGATTGCCAGAAGGCTTTGAATGAATGACGAGGGTCATTTCAACCTTGATCCTCGTACAATTCTCCAGGTTGCTCCCGGGTTCTATGCGAGGCCGAGATGCAAACTCTTAGAGCGTCGAAACGGCGGTAGGCTTCACAACACCGACGTCGGATGAGTTGAAAGAACAACACGGAGACTACGGCAACGGTGGCCCTCGGAAGTATTGGGCCGAATCCGAGCTCGGAACGACATATACTGAGTCTATATCCGAGTCAAAAAAGCCGAATTGTGCAAGCTGGCGTTTGACCGTTCTGTGGCGCAATCTCCACCGCTGCTGCGTATCTGTGAGCTGCAGCCATCGAAGTTGACTCACCCGCATCCTTAGTTCCCACCTATTGATGACACTCAGCGGGCCTAGACGAAATGACCAAGCCCGTTCTCAACAGCATTTCATAAGAGCGACTCTCATTGACCAAGAACTCTATGGCATGGAGTCCGACTTCCGACGAGTGCTTACCTGACTAGGCTATCGCTCTCATCATGCATGATGGGCTGTGGAGATCTTACTAGCCGGGGATGCGGCCTTTCCTAGTACAAAGGCTGACCCTTGCTTGAGGACCGCAGAGGTGTTTCTCTGGAGGTGCCATAGTTCCCGTCAGTGTGAGGGGACGAGTAGGCCAGCACCCACTTGATTCCAAGTCCGGTCCGGGTATATGTATAGTCAAAGGCCTGGGTCTCTCTAGGCATCATTCTCGACCACAACTCGAACGCAAGGCTTGAGTGATGGAAGTTCACAGCCCTGCGGGTGAGAGCAATTGTCATTTGTCACCGGTTGTCGGTCTCAGGCCACTCCAAATACTCAGCGGTTCTGCGCGTACGTTGACAAGTGTAGAGTTCCGACGCAGGCTCACCGATTCACCAAATTAATCCGTCGTCTATTAGCTATGCAGTTTTTTTTGGCGATCAACAAGAACGGCGTTCAAAACTCTAATGAGCATGCTCTTCAGGGAGATGGGAGTGCTCGAGCGGGCTTTCGTTGAGGTCGAGAGCATAGACTAGAGCAGAGAAGAAAAAGGTCAGGCATGCAAGGAGATGGATGGAAGCGTCGTACCGGAACCGCACTCGGTGCAACGCGACTGCCTGCCTTTCTTCAGGTTGAACCAGAGGAGGTCATGCGAGTCGGCGGGCGATCCAGTGCACCCAATGATGCGCTCAGTGTCCTACAAATAACAGTTGCGTCTCAGTACAGAAGCCCCACACGGTATACCCGAAGCAGAACACATACATAAGAGGGCACGAGAACAGGGTTGGCTTTTGTTCCAATGCGGCTAGAGTCGAGAGGTCCGTCGTCAAAGACGTTGAGACCCTCGAGTTCTCCCAACAGCTGCAGACGCTCGAGACCAGTGGCCTGCTCGACGTCGCTAGGGACCTGACCAGGCTTTCCTCCCTCTCCGTAAAGCTGGGGCGCAGCAGGACCAGAATTGACACGGAGGGTGGTGTGAAGGGCGCGGTTGGACTTGGGCTTGACGCTGGCGCGGGCGGCGAGGGCCACGGGACGGGCAGCACGCACTACAGATCTGAACATCGTTTCGGTGGTGGAAAGAGACGGAGCGTCACAAATTATCCTAGGTCACATGTGATGCTTCCGCACACTTCCGAACACTTAGGTAAGCTCAGCTATCCAGTGGACGCTGTTGGATTTGCTCTTGACCACGAAAGTGCGTTTTCTGGCCTTGTTGACGCGTAAATCGCTGCTGGAAGCTGCTGTGAGACTGTTAAAATTTATTCTCTAGTCATGGACATCAATCTTTGTTTCCTGGAAGTTGGAGCGAAAAATCGCTTTTCCGTAGACGGTCACGCGTCCAACACGCCGCCGCGTCTTCTTCAACTTGCGCATCGACGCGACGACGTGACTTGGTTCTCGCGGTCACTATCAGGCCAGTTGCGCTCATGCCCTGCTCCGCCGACTCCCACACATCCAGGCCAGATCGCGAACATGGCCTTCACAACAGCGCATTACCTTCCTTCTGGACTGCTCCTTCTCAGTAGTCTTCAGAATCTCTAGTACCTTTGCCTCGCCGTGATCTCAAGGCGACACTGGAGGCTATCTTCAGGGGCTGGAGACTGATTCTACTTGCCTCCAGTATGTTCAAATTTATTCTTTGTATTTTGCAGAGAAAATCATGATACTATAGGGCTGAATCTTTTGCTTATCCTCATTCCAATTTGACGCTTCGATGCCCTCACATGCATTAAACAAGATGCAGTGGACTATAGTCCTAACGACACCAGAAGCCCATGTCGTCAAGTTCATATGTGAGTGGTTTCCTTGTCGTGGGCCCATCCCAACTTAGGCACTCTCGCAGTTTGTCTTCTATCGCTTGTTTCCCTTGTCAAGGTCTGTAAATTGCTTCGTGTGTCAAAAGCCTTGCTGATGGCTTATAATCAGTTGCACCACCTAACGACTCAACAACTGGCCAATCGACTTCGCACCCAAAGCGGGCTTATCATCGCAAATTTGGTATGTTCAGAGTACATCTCGCGTTTCTCTATCTTGAACCTTTCAATCGTCTAGGGCAACCTGTGGGTCATCGTCACGAACTGTCTTTTGTTTTGCATGCAAAAACGCTCAAATTCACCTATAGCGTCATCGTGGTCTTCGCTGTATAATAATACCAGCGCATATATCCTGCCCAAACTAATGCAAATGTCATCATAGATCAGCGCACTGCGGAAATGTGAATTGGCATTGGTACAGTCACTGCGTTAGTGCTCGTTCGTTCAAATCTGCCGGATTGTGTGCCGACGTCGCAAAGTTATTGGGCTATGCTTTATCGCACGTAGCACGCGATTCTACGGACCGGTTTTCGATCTAGGTGTGTGCATGGTATCATTTCGATGCGTCGGTTTATTGAACATAAGGCACATATTTCCTGCAGCCACCACACGCATGTGCTCTTCACTGCTCTGTATCGTGTAGGGGCGCTTTACCTCTCCGCTCCATATCATCTGTCTCTCAGCCATTCATCCACGGACATCCCGGAATCAGAAAAGCAAAGTATGCTGAATATGAGCCATGGCGTGAGTGTTATTATTCTTTGTGTCTGCTTGCTTTACATGCGCTTCCTTCCAGGTGTCCGTCGTACTTCTTTTCGGTGGGTGTCAACTTGCGTCACGAATTGGACTGACCGCCCACGCATACATGCGCAGTTTATGTCGTTTCTGTTCCCTTTCAACTCTATGGCCCTACCAACCACTTTAGGGAGACCCTCGAAGGAATTTAAACCGGAATCAACGGAAGACTTGAAACCATCGCCGTACTCAAGTGCATCACAGCACACACACACTCGCATCCGCCACCGCGAGCGGACAACCCAGTATACCCCACAGTCTCCATTGTTCTTCAAAACGGCCTAAGCCGCAGTCGCAGTCGCAGCGCCGACGACCTACTCATGCCTCCTCAGAAACTGCCCAAATCACATCTGCGTCGTTGTACCTCTCTCCTGCGCAATCGCCTGTATCGTCAACCACCGCGTCACCTGTATCTTCCCAGGTAAATCTGGCGCCTGTTTAAACCAATGCGGCCACAGTTTCGCAGGTCACGCTCATTGACCGAACTGCCCTACCTACCTACGGGGGTGGCGGGCATCTTGTGGCAAAGGACGGGCTGGGGATCTCTCACTCCAGCGGGACGAGCATGAACGGGGTCGGATATGGATCTGGAAGCGCGGGAGTGAGGGGAGCGATTGCCACAGCGAAAAGTGTGGTGAGGGAGAGCCCCGTTTCTTGATTTCGGGCTCAAGCGTGCATCGCAGCATCGGGGCTTCGCCGAGCGTGGAGGAGGAGAGAACGCAGTCCGCACTTCTGGGAGTCGCATCTGAACCGCTTGTCAGTTGACCACTCATGATTATACTGTTCACGCTTGTCACAATAGTGGGTGCTGCACCCTGACATTCCAGCTGCATGTGCTAACTAGTTTGGGGCTTGCAGACGGCGTCGGTTATGGCAGACTGGTTCGTCGATTCCTTGGACCAGATCTCGGGATTGATCAGTAAACAGTGGGCCGGGCTCATCCTGCTACCTGCTGTTGCCTCCATCGCAGGTCAGTGGCTCTCCCCACATATGAATCCGTGAAGAACAAGCTGAAAAGGCACCGGCTTCTTATTGTAGATTGCATAACAGCTGTAAACGTGTCGGTGAAGGATCAATTCAGGCTGAGCCTCAGCGTCACTATATGGTTTCCGATTGTAAGGCGTGTTTCCCTTTCTGCATGCGACTTTCGGTGTTGATAGTGCCGGCCGTGCGTAGCAAACGACGATCCCGTGAGTGGCGTCATCTGTACAGGCTGTTCGTTCTTTGACATAACTTTTTGAAGATTCATGATCTCACTCGCTTGGGCGATGGGCAAACCCCTGGCGCTCCTGATGGACCCCTTCCAGTCCCTTGTGAGTTGTACTCCATCCCGTCAGTGTGTAGGGTTATTGTCCCTCATATGTCGACCTCGTTCCAGTTCCTTGTTCTGTCCGGTCAACACAATAAAATGTTTTTCCCTCAAGAAGCTGCGAGCTGACTTGCCTTACAGCTAGCGCTTTTACCACCGTCGCAGACGGGAGATCTGACTCGTTGCAGCATTTGTAAGTGGCATGTGCGTCTTCTGTTAGGTGCCTATTGCTGCATTTGGTACCACATGCCTCTACATGACTATCGCCATAGCTTTCTGGTATTTACCTGGTATTTACCTGGTGTGCCTCCTCTTTCTCTGTCCTGGTTCTGCAATAGCGCTGATATTCTGTCGACGCACGGTAGGATCGAATCTCCCCGCATCGCTCACGACATGTGTCATCACGGCCTAGTGCTCAAATTTCTCCTGAGATGAATTAATGAAATGAAGGGTTGCCTTCATCTGGACATGCGTGACTACAACACATTCACGATTCCCGAACACCGTAAATACATCACAAGCGTTTGTACCTTGTTTAAGTGTGTCAGCTAGTAGCAGCCGTAGTTGTGGGTAGCTTAGCTGCAAATAAATAATTCCGGTGGTCGTTGCTCAAGACCTGCGCAGTGGATTCTTCTCATACACATGATCAGTGATCTCGAGGACGTTTGTGCGCAGTCAAAGCCAAGAGTGCGAGCATTGAAATGCATAATCCAGAGAGAATCGTCATGAAAATGAGATACGCTAGAGATAGTAACGATCACCTGCAAAGACGGTTAATCACAGTGACAATGAGGACAAGAAAGCCTAATGTACCTATCTGACCCATACCAGGCTGCATGACCCATACCGGGCGACCCGAGCCCGCCGAGTTCCCGTCGCCCTCTTCGTACCCCTCCAGCCACCCTTCTCTCATCTCGTCATCCAGGGCGCCACACACGATCGTTACCTGCGGGAAAACGCGACGCAGAACGGAGACACCGCCACCGCGAGCAACGAGGAAGGCAACGAAGACTATCCTGTCTTCTCTCACCCCGTGGTCAAGGAGAATTCGTATGGCCATAAACGCGGCGGCCGCCGTGCCGATCTAAATGGCGAGGTGGGCGTTGATCAGTATAAAAGGAAGAGGAAACGGGTGGAGTATGCGATATTACCTGCGCATCAAGCAGAAACACCCAAGATTCCTCTGCCAGGTGCCTGAACTTGACACACTGCGGAAGCATCGCGTGTAAGAGGAGTGGTTCACCCGTCTTGGCGTCAGACTGAACGAGCAAAGATCCGACAGGGACATTGTTAATGACACGGCGGAAACCACGCTCGAGCGCGCCACCCCTGCGCCACAAGACAGTGTCTTCAGATGTCGACTGTTTCTGACAGGCATGGGATACTTACGAACGAAGAATAGAGACACCGCAGATATTCTGAGGGTGCGCAATCGTCATTAATGAAATCTCGTTTACCACATGGAGCGGTTGCCTACCTTGGCGTCGAGCAATTGCCCATAAGAGACGGTGCCAATCGGGGTTGTTACTGTCTTTGGCGCATGAGGCAGGTACTCAAGTGCATGTTCCACGAGGAGCGCTGAAAGACGGTCCACGAAGAAAACGAAATCCTGCTTGCTTGTTGTCCTCGATCGCAGTATCGTGAAAATGCCCTACAGTATACAAAGTTAGATACACTTGAGTCGCCTAAGTATCGGTGGAGCTGACCTCAAGCTGGTTCGTTTGTGGGAGAACCTTGATGTCGAGATTGTCAAGCCTGCTCTCGGGCGTAGACGAGCGCGAGTCGCTCGTAAAGTAAAGATGAGGGATGGCAAGTTTCTGTCGGAACTGGTTGGCGCGTTCCTCCAACTGTCGCCGGATGTGTGCTGAGATAAGGTCGATCGCTACCGTGTTATTCGACCCTGGGACAATCTAAATCTTTCTTGTCAAGATCCAGTTCGCAGGCACCACGCGTGTATGTGTGTCAGAGGTGGACTTACAATGTCGGCATAAGTCGCTGTAGGGCGAACAAAGTTGTCATATGAGGGCTTCACGAAGCGAAGATATCTATGAAAGTACGACACGCAGGGGTCAGCAGATTAAGAACAAACGAAAGTAATTTCACGTACTGATCCAGGATGCCCTCCACGCTTCTCCCACGTTCTTTGACATCTCGTTGTAGTCGTCGTGCAAGCATAAGGTCCGAATCACATTGAACGAAAACCTGTGGCTGAATCAGTCAGAGATCAGGGCCATGCGGGCATCGTTTACCTTGAGGTCGTATAATTCTCGTAATGTTGGGTCATGTAGCGCCATAATTCCCTCCGCTAGATACTAGAAGTCAGCTGAGGAAGATATGCACACAAGTGACACGAACTGATGATAATAGTGGCCCCGTACAAGTACTTGGTCTCCGCTAACCTTTGGTGCTCAGAGAAAGAGTATACTGGGATGTTCGACTGCTTGCACGCTTTAAGATCCGCCAAACACTGTCCCATGAATCAATTTTCGGAGGAGACTATACGCGAACTTCGCGCGGAGGACTAACCGAAGCAAATAACGGCATGTCAATGGCATCTGGGTGGTCAAAGTCCAGCTTGTTTGCGTGTGCGAGTTCCAATTCCTCCGCGTTGTGGTATTTATAAAAGCTATCCTGGCGTCCGGGCCTGTTTTCAAAGAGGCGCGCAGCGACAAGTATACAAATGCATACCTGGGACAATATTATGACCGTAGGGATAGATCCAAGCGACTGAACAATCTGTCTTGCAACGTGGGTCTACAAGACCAGTCTCAGCACCACTAACTCAGGCATAAGATGCGGCGCGGACCTTTCCACTTCCAGATCCACCTGCGCAAATAAGATTCATCCATTGATGATACTCCACCATAAAGGAGGTTACACACCAGAGACCGCGACAACATATGCATCACATGTCCGCTTTCCGTCTTCCCCATACCTGCAGACCGCAGCATCAATTAGGGAGGTTCAGTCGTGACCTAGCGTGGGTAGTACCAAGGTGGTCGACCATGCGACACGAGTACAGTATTCTTCTTGGGCTGAAGAGAGAGATACTGAGGAGAAGGGTCGTCGTTTTCACCGAAGGCCTTCGGCACAGATTTAGGCATCGACCAGGCGGAGGTGGTATGGTGACAAGTGCAAAGCAACGCTGGAGTCTTGCCAGTGCAATATACATTATGTAAGCGATCTAGAATTCCTACTGATCTATAGATTAGATCCGGCCCGAAAAAAATCAATTTCATTTTGATGAGGTCAATCGTCCAGCAAGAAATCCGCAACTGCGGCTTTCATCTGTGCTGCATCCATCTTATGGCTGCTCCAGAGTTCTTGCGGTTCGTCGAGTGACCCATCTGTATCTTCAGATCGTACAGGGGTTCGTGAGGCGGACGTCAGGTTTGATGTTACCCACATGGGCAGGGGCACGGGATTGTCTCTCGAGGCCGTCACTGCCGTCGTGCCTCGGCTGCTCCGACTCGTAAGTGTTGTGTGACACGAGTAGCAAAGGAAGGGTGCCAATGATGGAGAAGAAGACGTCGGTTCCGGAGCATTCGCTGGATCTCGCTCGGGGAAGTGAGGTGGGCGGTAGAGTCCAAAGGATGATTCATCCTTGAAAGAACGGATCGATATCCGCGACTTCCAGTCCTGAAGGCCATATTGTGCAGGACTGGGATTCGAACATCATCAGTGTTGATGACAAGCAGATGCTGTGCTACGCACCGTTCACAGAGCAGACAAACTCCGCCCGTTCCTTTCTTGGGCGCGAGCTTTGCACATGTCCGAGCTATCGTGGAGACGGTCGATGGATAGTCGCGTTCCAGACCAACGATAAATTCTTCAAACGAAGGAATGAGTATCTGGGAAATTCAGGCCTCTAAACCTGGTCGTACCTTTTGTCAGAGGCCCGATGCTCTGCTTCCCACCGGTGAACTTTTCGCGCCCAACAACGTCGAGCCGGCGCCACCATGCCCACATCGCGCATTCTTTCATGCCAATATCCCTCAACGGACGCACAATCCTAATCGTCCCATTCTTATGCCCATTATCCTTCCGCGATGCCACTGGCAACCGTGGCGTCCACTCCTCCTGTGCCTCCTCTCTCACCACAAAGCCGCCTCCTTGGGATATAGATGATATGAGAGATATGGATAATGAGGTCAGAGATGTCCCGAGAAGAAGGTGTGATGAGCCTGTGGACATTGCGGTGTGAAGAAGCAGTAGCCGTGTTAGTGTCTGTACGGCAGCGGGGATAGCGGTTTGAGTCGGGAGGGATGAGATGTAATGCTGAAGTCTCAATATCGGTGCGTCGGATTCGTCCTGAGATGATATGGATGACAGGATGAGATCTGGAACGAAGCAGAGTGAATTTCGTACCAGTGTTGGTGATATCGGAATTGCGAACCTTCATTCGTGATATCCATACCCAGTTGCTTCGATGACGGCTTTCCCCCAATCGAGTCCCACCAGGCGCTGTCAAACGCATCCTCAACCTTCAACGGCACAAAAACCAACCTCTCATATTTCGCCACAGCAGCTTTGACTTCCTCCGTTCTATTCTTTGCCTATGCACAATAAGAATCAGTCAATCAACATACGTAAAATCACATATGGCACTCACACCGGGGAACGCAGTGCACGTCTCCACATAGCACACCGTCGCCTTTGGCCACACATTCGCATTCCTCGGGTGGTCCTTCCCACCCCTGGGCTTTCCTGTAGCGTCCTCGATGGGCGGATCGTGCCAGGAGAAGTATGTCTGGTTTACCAGATCCAGGAGGACGGTCGAGCCTAGCCCGCCAGAGAGCCCGAGGAGGAGATTACCACTGGCTTTGAGTCCCTTGCGTCTAGGCCCATCTGGCAGGGGGTTCACGAAGGGGTCGAGGGAGCGGCGGAGCTTTATGGAGATGAGGGGGAAGAAACATGCCCTGGTAGCAAGCAATAGCAATTAGCTCCGTTAGACAAATAGTAGGAAAATGCGTGTGGCGCACTTGCAATAAACGGCATGCCGTATGACGATGTTTCCTGCATTCTCTTTACACCGCACACAATCCTTCGATTTAT
Organism: Asterophora parasitica; assembly: GCA_018282005.1. NCBI lineage: Eukaryota > Fungi > Basidiomycota > Agaricomycetes > Agaricales > Lyophyllaceae > Asterophora > Asterophora parasitica. The sequence continues at coordinate 27,814 of JABCKV010000140.1, forward strand.
CAAACTTTTGGCGGCCTAGGTTCTGTCGGATTGGTAAATGATCTTGCGAAATGTAAGAGAGCTCACGAAGCATTAATGCATCCTGCTCAGTAGTGGGGTTCCCGCACGATGTTGACATCGTAATCTTTATCGAGGGTTCGCGCCTACACAGTGAATGGCAGAGACTCAAAAAGTGCCAGTGATCGTGCACGTGGATTGGAGATAAGATAAGATCGAAAGGAGGACCCGGACTCTTGATAGGCTGGCTCTTCCTAGTTCCGACTCCTCCAGTATCCTCGTTGCCCACATCGGCCCTTGGCTGGAGTAGCAATGGTCAGCGCATTCTTCTACGGAACCTTGATGCACCCCAAGGTGCTGCAACGCGTCATCAAGCATGAAGGCGCCGACCTGGAGATATCCCCCGCTGTTCTGTTGGTGTGTAGATCTGTGAAGCTGCCTGCTACGTCTGCTGAACTTATCTCGCACATTGGGGCGCCCCAGGACTATACCCGGCATAAAGTCAAGGTCCGTCTACTTCACCGGGCAGTGGAAGCGCAAGTAACAAGCAAGACCTGACTAGCGCGCGGAATACCCCGGTCTCATTCCCTACGAGCAAGGCCGCGTCCTGGTTGATCGCGACCTGGAGCCTGAAGAGAGATCTGTGCGGGGAACCCTCGTCACCGGCCTCTCCGAGCGGGACATTAAGCTTCTCGATATCTTCGAAGGATCAGTACGCCTCCTGCCTCTCTTGCCCCAGCGTCGCAACGTTAAAATCTGACCGATATCATTTGTTCCTCGACAGGAATACGTCAGAAAACCCATAGACGTGCACCCACTCTCCCCACTTGTTAAGTTGGCGGAATACCCCATAGACGAGAAGGCGCTGATCCCGGCGAAACCCCCTGCGCTGCCCGCGCGAGAAGAGCTGAGTGTGCCGGTGAATGCGGAGACCTACGTGTATCACCATTATAAGAGGTTGGAGCCAGAGCTGTGGTCGTTCGAGGAGTTCGTGCAGAAGAATGCGTGGAAGTGGTATGGAGAGCAGCCGCCCAATGACGATGTTAGATGGGCGGAGCCGGTGGAGGTGTAGAGGTGAGGTGGGTTTGAGTGGGAGGGTTAGATATAAATTCAGAACCGGTGGTCGAGCAATGAGCACTTGCATCCTATACCAAGGGCAGGCCAGCGATCCGTGACATAACTTCCAGGTTAACGCATGTTTTTCTTGCTGTGGACTTCCCAAGTAGAGGATGCATTACGGGGTGGACTGTGATAAATAGTATGTTCCTGTTACTTTTACAGTCGGTCTAGAGCATTTCATGAGCCCTGTGTAAGAAGGTTCGAAGACTACGAGACTCACAGCCGACATTAATGTGCACCACGAGCCTCCGCCTCCTCTACGAGCTTCTGCAAATCCACCTTCATGTCAAGCAGCTTCTTCAATTCTTCTTCTAGACCGTCGATGCCGTCGTCGTCGTCGTCGTCGTCATCCTCATCCTCATCTTCCTCGTACTCGTCAATTAGCAGCTGCTCTGATATGTCAACTCCTTTTTTGGCGGCCAACGCTTTCACCAGCGCTTCGTGCTTCTCGATCTGCGCCGCGAGCTCCTCCTCATCCGGGAGCTCATCGACCTCCGACAGATGTCCCTCCTCCCATGGCTTCGTTGCCACAGGTGTATAGTCAAGGAACTTGTCCGTCAGCAGCGGTATGACGGCTGCGTCTCTTGCGAGTATCCGTTGCACTGCCTCCTCTCCCTCCGGACTGGGCTTTACAAGGTGTAGCCGCTCCTGTATCGCGTCGTCGCCCTGTCCCATGAGATGCACAAGCGCCTGCTCAGACCCCACACTCATGAACCGGTACAAAGCCCCGTTTGCGCCGTCGAACAGGAAGAACTTGCGTGGTGAATCTACGAGTGTAAACACGAACGCTTGGCGCTCGTTCGAGAAGAGGAGTGGGCGCGTCTCACCGCGAATCGCGTGACGGATGTTGACGGCCATTTCGATTTGTGGGAGCATAAGGTAGTATGGTGAGAGCCAGTAGAAGGTGAGGAGGTATTTCCAGTCCTCCCATTTGCAACTCCAGCCAGCGGGCACCGAGGGCGGACAGGGCCAGACCTTTTTTGCGCGGGCAATGATTTGGCGGTATTCGTGGGGTTCCTGGGAGGAGCAAATGAGTGAGTGTATATTGGAGTTGGTTTGGCGCGTACAAGAGGAGTTGGGATGCCTTCTTGGTCGAGGCGTTCAGAAGCCGACTGCCATTGTGAGCTACCAGCTGTAGTTTCACTATAGCGGCGTGTTGAGGCAAGTCTGGGGGCGCCTCTGACAGTTAGGGGTGGCGCAGGTCGTGTGAGAGCACGCGAAATGTGGCGCACATGGCAAAATGGGGGAGCTGGAGGAGTTTTTCGAGACAAGACGCGTACGCGACACAACATTTTTGAACACAAGCCTTTGGTGACCGACTTTCTCCAAAACGGGACATGCCGCTATTTGCACATGTGATGCTCCGTCAATAAGTCCATCGCGCGGACTCTCCGTTTCTTCCCCCCACTGTTCTCATTTGAATTCTACTTTTATGGACTTATCTGGCGTCTCAATGTCAAATTTTCATGTCCAATTCCATGTTGTCGTCGGGTAAAAATAACTAACTTCGGGTTACATAATCACGCCTGAATCAGGTGTGGCACGTTCGTCGATCCTCCAGGAGTCAGGGTCGGACTGACGCCCACAGAGCTCCACAGAGGCACCCTGCCATGCTCCAATCCCCCGTCCGACAGCTCTGCGCATTTGCTGTAGTCGCCCTTTTCTTTGTCTTTTTCTTCTCCACTGGCCTGTCGTACCACTTTGACGGCGAGGCTCGGATACTTTCTGGCGGTATTCCATGCCAGTTTCTGTGCGTTTATCTTTGGTCTAACATTTGAATCAGGCTTCCCCGACTTTAGCCAGTATGTCGTCCTAAAAACTATCTCGCCCGTAGAGTTTCCGCTCGGTGAGCATCTCCGGGCACTTGGAGTGTATCGTCCTCTAAGTCCACTGCAGACGACCCAACCAGGCGTACCATCATTGTAGGCGACATCCACGGCTCCTACATCTATTTTAGGTGTGTTGCATCGCCATGTACCTCCTGCTGGTGCTTTAACTTTTTAACCCAGAGCACTCCTCGATAAACTCTCCTACAACCCCTCCTCCGACGTTCTCATCCATGTCGGCGACATACTCACGAAGGGTTCCCATAATGGCTCAATGGACACTCTTGACTTTATGACCACACATAACATCACCGGCGTCCGCGGCAACCACGACCAGAAGGTTATTGAATGGCGAGCCTGGCTCGCCTGGATCGGCACACAGCAAGGCGGCACGCGCTGGCTCGCACAAACCCAAGCCCGATGGGAAACTGCCACCGACGAAGCAGAGAATGATCTGGATCCTGAAGAGTGGCTGAAAGACGAGATCAACAAGCGCAAGGAGCATCGGAGGTGGTGGAAGAAGATTCCGGCGGGGTGGAAACTTTTCGGGGACCATTTTCTCGTGGCGCAGGATATGAGCGAAGAACAGGCGGCGTACCTCCGAGCCTTGCCTCTCGCACTCCACATCCCCAGCGCACATGCCTTCATCGTGCATGCTGGGATGCTCCCGTCAGATCCAAAGTACAAGCCCACACACCCGCGCCAACCGCTCGCGCGCGTTCCTAAGCTTCCCAGGGGCAAGGGAAAGGCTGCCAATGAAAACGAGAAGACCCAGGTGCTGCGTACGCTCCAGGAACTGGCGGTACTGGCGGAGGTTCCGCAGAACACTGTCCCGTACAATCTGCTTAACCTTCGCAGCATCGTCGACACTAAAGTCACCAAAGACAACTTTGGCAAACCCTGGTCAAAGGCGTGGAAGCATGACATGCTACGCTGTGCCGGTTTTGACAAGGACCTGCTGATGCCGCCTACCAGCGTGAAGCCAGTGCAGGAGCTCCTCCCATGCTATCCTGCCACCGTGGTCTACGGCCACGCTGCTAGCCGTGGACTTGACATCAAGCGGTGGTCGATTGGGCTCGACTCCGGGTGCGTGTACGACAGACGCTTGACTGCGCTCGTGCTTGGATCCAAGGGTGCGGAGGTAGATGAGGACGAGGGAGACGACGTAGATACCATGCGTCGATTTGTGGTGCAGCGGGATGGAGAAGAAAAGGATGAGGACCATGCTGAGAAAGACCAGGAGGAGCACACCGACGACTACGATGACGGGGATGAAAGCAAGGACGAGGAGGCTTCCAACAAGAAGAACAAGAACAAGACAGGCAGCGTTAGATTTGGAGATGCACATCAGGGGCGTATCGTCAGTGTTTCGTGCTCGTGATGGCTTGCGCCATCGAACCCTCGGGCGTGAACGGTTCAGTACTTGGTGGCGTCGTGTCCCCTGTTCGCCCGACGTCATACATATTCATTCATATGGCATCACATACACTAGGATCCACTCGCCCCCATAATTTTCACATAGCGCCGCCCGGTCTATCTTACTCTTCCCCATCTATAGTTCCAAAATTGTGCCAATTTCGATCGTGTAGTGCTAGTAGTGTTCGTATCTATGTGTCCTGTATCATACTCATTGCCTCATTCTTAACTCGGATATCTCGGACTCACGAGAAAGGCATATATAGAAGCGATGCTTCCTTGCCACAGCGCCCGGAAACATCAAGCTTTTCTACTTTCATGTCATACTAATGATTCAAGATATGAATGATTGTCTTCAAATCATTCAAAGATTCCGGCATCGAGTCTAACCGCCTGTCACCTACACAGATGTATCGTCAGCATTTCGTGCTCATTCATGATGAGTGCGCCCACCGAAGCCCTCAACGGCGTCAGCATTCAATATCCAATATTCAGGTGCTGTGAAAGCAAGGAAAAGGTGATTCCACCCATGCTCGGAGATGTCTCGAAGTGCCATCTATGAAAGAAATCGCGAACAACCGCCGTGTGTGGCATAGCATATGTGAATCAGAGGCTTTGAAGATGCCAATAATTCTTCAGAACGAAAGCTTAGAAAATACATACAGGCCCAGGATCCTACAAATGTTATGGTACACTAACTGACGTGGGTTCAGATTAGCAGATGAACAGAAGGTTGGTGTCCTAATTACAGGGATAGGCGAATCAGTATCCGTCGAGGAAGAAAATCGAAGAAATATACCATGGGATGGGAACTCGACAGCTGCGGCTTCTGGCTATACTTGTCACGAAGGATCGCGCGAATGCTAACGAGCAGCTGCTGATAGCTCTGATTCTTGTTCTCGGTGAGCGCAGTGATGAACGCGTAGCTCATCGCGCCCGTAGCCTGGCCGTTCTCCTGTGTATCCGCGCTCGTCTGCGAGTCCTTGCAACCAGCCCAAGATATCTAGAAACACCATTTCAATCTTGGTTCTAAGAAGAGGCAAAAGTGAGAAACGCATACACAGTCAGCAGGGCTTGTCTTCGTCTCCCTCGAGATCTTCTCGGCCTTGGTAGTCTGGCCTGTCGCGGTCTTGACAATGCCCATTGCGGAGGAGAACATTCCGCCTATGTCGCCGCGTGCGTAGGATGTGACGGCTGAGAGCAAGCCCTGTCCGGCCTCTGCAGCAAGGTTGGGCTCCTTGACATTGCCTTCTGTGGAGTACTGTTGTTTCGTCAGCAGGATGCTTGTTGGCATAGATACGCGGACGTACGATGTAGGGGAGGTCTGGGCACCCGGGGAGGTGGGTTAGTGGGATACGAGTCAAGGAACGGGAAGGCGTGTACCGAGAGCAGAGCCGGAGTGGCATGACTGGAATACGGTCAGAGGTCTGACATTTCGGAGGGCAACGGAAAAGAATGTGACTTACATCGAAGATGGCTGTGAGACGGCAACCGGGCGGGAGGGGTTTGACCAGGATGTCGTGGATGAGCTGTAGGCATTCAGAAAGATACAAAGGATGACGCAGGCTTTCTTACATCGTCGACGACATGTCCGTTTTGTTCGTAGTCAACCTATATAAGAACTCTTCTCAGTATGAGTCTTCTTTGTATAGATAGACATTGTACGCACGGGATAGATGACTGCGCATCAAATAAGCAAGAAGTTAGGAAGACCGGGACAAGAATGCGAATAGTGACACGCACCTTCATCATAACCATCCGCCTCATCGCCATCGAGATCCTTCGTCTGCCCACCGTGGCCCGAATCTTCAAGATGCCAATCGGTCAACATTGCTGCCAGTGAAAAGCCCAAGAGTGTGTGGCACTTACAATGAAAGAATAGAGAGTCATTGGGCTGGGCGCCCCGGACGAGCCATTGCATCGCCGTGAGCTATAGTCATGGTTGTCAGTGGTTGGATGAAGTGTTCCTCTAGGTCACACGTACAATGTTATCATGCGTGGGCTTCTGACGCGGGTTCGGGAGATCGTCAGTGAGAATGACGATATCCTCCTGCTTGTAGCCGTAGTGAGTAGTCAAAAAGTTTGTGATGTTGTGCACGTCGTTGATGCAACCTGCGAGCTCTCCGTTCTGGCCGAAGTAGTTGATACCGATCTTTATGGCGGTAACATGTGCTAAATAACCGTTCAGTGCAGGTGGACGGGAGTGGACGTACGCAAAGGGCTTTCTTCTTCCCGGTGCACTGTGAGTATTGGAAGAACGGCTGCACATCTCGCCCTTGTTGACCTTGGAAAGTGGGGCCATAATGCTGTTGCTGCGTCGGGGGGCGCATTGGCGGCGGGCCTGTAGAGTTCATAATTATTAAAACTCGACTCTACTGTCTCGTTATCAACGCACCTGGCGGAGGAGCGTAGCCACCCTGCCCTGGGTACCCACCGGCCTGCCCCGGATACCCAGCGCCTCCATGTTCCGATTGATATCTCTGGCCTGGGTAGCCTCCACCGCCGGATCTGGTGCCTGGGGGAGGGCCGGGAGGAGGTGCATAGCCGCCAGAATACCCCGCATACCCCGATGGTGGAGGCCCAGGAGGAGGCCCATAGCTGAGACAATTGGCGTTAAGCGCCCACAGTAGACATGGTCAAATGTGTAAGTTACCCTGATGGAGGTGGACCCGGAGGCGCGCCATATCTTGGAATCGGAATATCATGAGGTTGGTGTCTCGCTTCGGAGAGTAGCTTACCCATGCCCAGCAGGAGGTCCCCCATAGCTTGGAGCATAACCTGGATTATAGCCTGGCTGACCACCGGAAGATCTAGAGCAAAAATGAGATCACTCGAGGGGAGAATCGTGCCCACACGAGTGCGTACGGGTAAGCGGGATTGGCCCCGGGGAACCTGGGAGCACTTCCGTCAGAAAAACTGGCCGAAATCGTCTGAACGCACATACTGGGGGGCTCGATTATCTCTGTTCCACATATCGGGGGGTTTTGAGAGTTTGCTGGTGATGTTCAGGCCCCGGATGCGTCGAGATGGCTGTTATAAGGAAGTTGGACCCTAGACCCTTCGTCGGACGTCGATCGGCGGCCTATAATCACGTGATCTCGACGCGTCCAAATTATGCGTGACAAGCGTGACACTTCGCGTCCAACCCATTGTCGGTCCCAGACTCCCTACTCTCATTTTAACAGCCACTCCCACTGCCGGAGTGCAAAGATGGCGCTAACGGATATTCGACTGGGCACAAGGGCGGTTTCGGCTGCCTCTCTCCTCGTTGGGCTTAATCCTGCTCAATTGAAAGGTGTGGGTGAATCAATTGGTGCATGGCGTCATGTCATGCTCATGAACTGTTCAGCTGTACAGCATGCACCGGAGACTCCAATCCAGATTCTGGCTGGACCAGGTAGTGGGAAGACCAAAGCGTGTGCCTCACCTACCTGTCCTGGACTTGTTCACTTATGCAATCGCAGGTGTTGACCTCCCGCATCGCATACATGATCCTACAACACTCAATTAACCCTTCGTCAATATGTGCAGTCACATTTACAAATAAAGCCGCTAACGAAATGAAAGAACGTCTGAGGAAACTCATTGGGAAAGGCCGCACGGACCTGCTCAAAATGGGGACCTTCCATGCGCTATGTGCGCGCTTCTTGCGTATACACGCGACCCTCGTTGGGCTGGATACTAATTTTACTATCTGCGATGCAGACGAAAGGTGACTTACTCCCCCAGCGAATAGAACTTAACCTGACACATTTTTCTCCCGGGTCTGCAGCAAGAAGATCATTGCTACCCTGATTAAGAATAATAAAGACTACATCGAAGAACATGGGCTGGTCCTCACGGACGGCGGTGTGGCCTCCATGATCTCAAAAGCGAAGGCCAAAGGTAGAAAGACCATCGACGTCTCTGCGGACGACGACGCCAAACCCAAGTCATCTGGCCCTCCTACTGACAAGAACGACATTCTCGGCGCGCTCAAATACATCGTGGATGTTATTTATGAAGAATACGAAAAAACGCTTCGGCGCAACAATTCGCTCGACTTCGACGATCTGTTGCTGTATGGCGTCAAGCTTTTTGTGAACCATAAGCATACTGTGGCTTGGTGTAAGCATGTCCTGGTCGATGAATTGTGAGGCCCGGACGCGCTATCACAGCTTCGACGTGCTACATGCTGAAACGGTTTATTAGTCAGGACACGAATACGATGCAGTACGACCTTATGCTTGCACTTGCGACACACAAACGCATCACAGTCGTTGGAGACCCAGACCAATCAAGTAAGCTCCTGGTTTCTGGGCTTGCCTTATTGCCATTCAAACTTATCTTGGACCAAAGTTTATGGCTGGCGATCTGCCGAGGTCGAAAACCTCGCCAAAATGTGCAGACGTGAGTCCAATATTTCCGGTTCTGCGTCTTCCATACCCTCCCTTATCACATGTTCGAAACAGATTTCAGCGGCACGCAACAAATCTTCCTCGAACAAAACTATCGCTCCACTGCATCCATTCTGCGTACCAGCCTCGCTATCGTTGCACAAGGTTCGTCGTACCTCGCATTTGCAAGTTGCCTGTCAAGTCCTGACTATATCAGACAAAACACGCATACAAAAGTCTCTTCACACAACACATCCAGCAGGTTCCACGCCCTTTCTGCATCCATTCCCGCAAGAGCACGCCGAGGCGCAATTTATCGCCCTCGAAATCAAACGTCTCGTCGCCCATATGGGCGGCGTCCTCCAATGGGGCGATTTCGCTATCCTCCGTGAGTACCGAAAGCCACTTTTTTGATTGCTACAACGTCAATATGAGCCCTGATTATCACCCAAGTTCGATTTAACGCTCTTTCGCGTCTGATTGAGAGTGCACTACAGAGGGAAGGTATCCCGAGCAGGGTCCTAGGCGGCCACAAATTCTTTGAACGACAAGAGATCAAGAACGTCCTTGCGTACCTCCAGCTCGTCGACAATCCCGACTTCAACCCAGCGCTTGTCCGCGCCGCGAACGTCCCCAGTCGTGGAATCGGCGAGAAGGTAAGTCTGGCTTGCTTCAATCGTGCCAACTGTTTGTCATGGATATGTATAATGCAGACCTTGCAAGAGATCGCTTCACGCGCCGAGAAGTCGGGGGTGTCCCAGCTCTCCATCATGGAGGGGATCTGCGAATCGCGTCTCCCCGATCTCAAGCCGTCCGTCAAGCGCAGACTCGCGCCGTTCATCAAAGTCATCCGGGCGTTGCGCGAGCACGCTAATAAGGTGAGTTGTTTCTGTGAACGAAAAGGAGCCATGGAGATGTTCATGGTTACTGCGTGTGTAGGGAATGTCGTCGGCCAACCTAATTCGCCAGCTCGTGGACCTGGTGGAGTTTGAGGCGCACCTGAGGAAAACCCAGCCAGATTGGGAAAGTAGGTGGGAGAACGTGAAGGAACTTATAACATTCGCCAGCGAGGTGGAGAAGAACATCAACTTCAATGTCGTCGAAGGGGAAGATGAGGCGACTACCTTCGGGGAAACTGATTCTACGCTCACGTAAGTGCATTTCATTTCTTTATGCAGCGCGTCACTAAATTTAGTCGTCCCTTGTGTTTCCCCTTTTTACAGGGACACGCCGCTCCGCCAGTTCCTCCAGGCCTCCATGTTATCCTCCGAGGGCGATAATCAAAGCGAGGAAGAGAACAAGGAGGTTCGTTTGACTTCATTAAACCGTTTCATAGTCTGTTTCGCAGTGCTCTTTTGTCTGAACTACCCCCCAGAAAGTTACCATCTCGACATGCCACGCCGCCAAAGGGCTCGAATGGCCCGTAGTCATTGTTCCATCGAGTAAGCTCCGTGATTTTCTTTCTTTCTTATCATCGTTGACGACGGTATATCGTACAGCCGAGGAAGGAACCTTTCCCTTTGCGCGTTCGGAGGACATCGAAGAAGAGAGGTACGATCTTCGTAATAATATCATACCTGTACATGTCGTGAACATTCCCTACAGACGCCTGTTATACGTCGCATGCACCCGCGCCCAGGGGCTGCTGTACCTCTCGCACGCGGAACGCCGCACCATCGCGGGCAACGCCAAGGAGCGGGACGTGTCACCGTTTGTGTCAGCGGTTGTTGAGGAGGATCCTGTAAGCTCTTTGGTGCCACTCTGCGCTGCCTCTGATTTTGCTGATGTTCTTGATACATAGTCGTTATTCACGGGAGAACAACCGAGCTTCCGTCCCTCCGAACGGAAGGTCCTATGTGATTTGCTGAGGCGCCCACTGCCAGACGAGGCGGAAATCGCGCGGCGGGTAGCAGAATTGTAAGTGTTCTTGATCTATAGCTTGCACAGTCTTTCCTTCAACTTGGCTCTTTATTTGATGCAGCGAACGCACGACACAACGATTTAAAGAGGATTACTATCACCGCCCGGATCCGTCCTTCAACTCTCACTCGACGAAAGGATCTAATAACATCCCTGTGGAGATCAGCACAGGGTTCACGTCATCGAGTGCTATGCTACGCAATACCGTCTCTGCCACAGCGTCCAACACCCCAAATTACCAGGTGCGGAACGTCACTGGGACTAGCCAGGTAGGAGGAAGGGTGACGGGAGGGGTCATCCACCCATCGTCGTCTTCATCCTCGATGCACTCCACTCACCAACCAACCAAATCTGGTCCCCCGGCATTTACAGGGGTGGGGCAGCGCCTGGGGAATGGTCGAGCTGCAGCTTCACATCCACGTCCAGCGTCTCGAGCAGAAACGGGGCCTTCACAGGGACCCATCCGGCACGTTGTTACCGAGGCGCGGTTTGTTCAACCTTCGCAACCGTTATTTCATGGTAATGCTGCACACACTCCGACGATGTATCGACCACCACGACGACAAGCTCAGACTCAGCAAACGATGCGAATGCAACATGTCGTCAGTGCACCGCAATCCATGCAGCAACAGCTGCATCCTCTCCTTCGTCACCCGGACTCCACACACACACATACGAATACCACACCACAACGCAGCGAGAATATCCCGCCACATCCATCGTGTCCTCCAGCTAGCGTGATTCCTCAGGCGCCCCCAACTGCCCTGATCAGTGCTTACTCGACGAGCGGAGGGGGTGTAGGTGTGAAGCGCCGCTTGGGCATGGGGCGAGGTGGGGGCGGTTACTCGAATAAGAAGTTCAAGCCGCCTGCATAGGGGGTGGAATTGTGAATTTGGAGTTGCTTGAATTTATTCGCCTTGCTCGATTGGCACAAATCGGCAAGTCCCGGCGACGCAACCGAGATCTGTTCATCCCTCATGTCCTCGCCAACAGGCCTCATGTTTCCCGCGAGGCACCTGGCGGCTGATCCGATTTCGAAGTGCTCCCAACTCAAGCGCTCCTTTCATTTCCAGTTGTGACATACATAGCTCCTACCACAGTGATGACTCCTAGCCAGAGAGACTCTGTCCGTTGATTTTTCCGACAGATTCAACACTCCTCTTTCTTATCCGGATCGCCATCGTCCCTCGTGGACCCTGCTGTTATTGAATTGGACGTCCCGGTTCTTGTGCTGTTGTCCTCGTGAGTGCTTGACACAATACATGTGTTGTATTTTCGTCGTGTGGACATTCATATTCCCTTTATCCACCCATCTAGCCACCATCTAAACAACTCACACATCGATAGACTCTGCACCGCGCACGCACGCGATGCCTGCCTACGCCGCCAATGGCCCCAGTGTTCTAAACTCCCGGCGTGACCGCGACCCCCTTACCATCCCCACCGCCCACCTCCACCCCGACAGGACCAGCAATCTCTCCCCAGTAACGCCCGCTGTGACCGGCATCATATACCCTTCCACACCCCTCGACTCCATCACTGAAGCCGACACCTCCATCTACCGCGCCGCCCCCAACAAGCTCTACACCCACCCCAACCTCGCTGCCTCCGCGATCGAGCGTGACAGCCACTCGTCCCATGACTTCAGCAACCACAATCATAACGGCACAAGAGCCAACGTCAACGGGGGTTTTCAAGGAGGCAGTGCCGCCCCGCGTCCGCTCTCCGAGAACCATTCAGGATCGCTGGACCAGTTGTGGGGCACGATCCGCCAGCAGAAGGAGCTCAAGATGGCCAAGGAGCGCCCGAAGGTGCAGAGTCTTGAAGAGATCACTGCCGAGCTTTCCCCTGAGCAGGACGGACGTCAATATCGCGCATCAGAGGAGCACTACAGGAGTCCGGATCCGTATATGAATGGCTATGGCCACGACGATATACCCGTCCTCGAACATCACGGACAGTACATGACCGGCGGGAGTGGGGGCAAAAGCTCCAAGTCCATCAAGAAACAGAAATCTATGTATGTGCGCTTTTCCTACCATATCGTCCATGCGATGCCGATATCTTTCCATTTGCAGTTCATCGATTCGCGAATCCACTGACGGCCGCTCCCTCGTCGTAACCTTCGATCTCCCCGACGTTGCCAAGCAAGATGTGCATGTCTCTTTCCAGCGCACGCGCCTCATCGTCACCTGGGCCACCGCTGAGCTCACCGAATGGGACGAGTTCCAGGAGGATGCAGACGAACCGGGTGTGACCCGCACGGTCGTGATGCGTGAGCGCACGGAAAAGATACATCACCGGACCCTGCCACTGCCTGAGGGAACGAAGTTCGAGGAAATCAGAGGCCTGATGAATGGGCGGACGCTGACCCTGCGATATCCGAATATGAGGTGCGTGAGGGCCGAGCCGAGGTCAAGGTCTGGCGGCTCCTAGCGCCGTCTGGCGAATCCTACTAATAGTGCTCGCCTCGCCTCTATACTTGCCCTCATGGGTTACACTTGCGCGGTGTGGATGGCAGAAAGTTAGTTACATGGCGCACGATACCGATACCTACCAATAACAATTTCCACAATAACAATAGCATAACTAGCGTCTGTATTATCACATAGCATGTGTTCGTTCCATTTTTTTGCATGGTAGTACCAGCCGGCATGCCTCTGAGCCCGCGCCACATAAATCTTTGTTTCCGAGCGCAACCAATTCGAATATGACAAACATCGCACGTCGCGTCACTTCAAGGCCCTACCCACTCCCCGGGACTTGAGAGTATAGTTGTAGAGCAGCGTGGATAACAAAAGACGCATCTGGGGGGCGGTGGGGCTCGAAATCTTCCCCTCCCTAGTCGACTTGATGTTCTTGCGCGAACTCAAAGCCCACCACGCCGTAGTTACTATCCGTCGGTATCGTCATTAGAGAGCCCGTGAATACGTTGGAGGAGGAAGCGGTTTGTTGCCCAGTATTAGTTATTGCTTGTTCTGGAGTAGCGTTGGACGAAGATGAATACGTGTGCGAGAGTTTAGGTGACCGGAGAAAGTGAGGCGGCGAAAACACATCGGCTGTGGGTTGAGAAGGTACGTTGCCTGTTCATAGTGAGTTTACTATAGCCATCGCGAAAACTTTCCTACTCTTCGTTGATACCACGTCACGCATGCTGATTCGCTGATTCGATTTGATTGTGCGAGGTGGAGCGAGACCAACGGAAGGCGCAGTCGTGGTAGTCGCGCGACAGAGGATGAGTCCCAATTTAGATTTGGTGCAGGATTCGAATGCTTCGGACTCGAGCGCGGCGTGGAGCTGTGTGCTGGTACGTGCTTTCTCCAGGAAATCGTCTAGGAAGGAGACGAGGGGTTTCATCGGCTTGGATGGCGGTAGTATTGGCACAGGCGAGGAGGTAGAGGTACTTGACATTCTCATAGCGTCGAGCTCGTTCCCGTTCTCCTCACGGGGCAAAGTTACCGAATTATCTGACGGTGTAAAGTCAACAGGTGGAGAGCGAACCTCTTTCGTGTTCTGATCTGAGAAAGTCTGCAAATGTGTGAAAGCAGGTACAAAGAGAAGAGGGGCAGGAGCGCAGAGTTGTTCGCCGCGTTGTTGCGTCGATGTCTTTGCTTTGATCCTGGTTCGACTGCGGAAGGTCAACAAGGTTCGTATATGCGTCATGAGAGCCCATTGGAAAGACGAAACTTATGAAGATCTCTGTGCTTGTATGATTCCTCGGCATCGGCGAGAGAAATGAAAGACAACGGAGGGCAGCGGGAGATAGCTCGTCTTGCAGTAGATGTGTTGTTGGACCTGGGGTCGGCTGATAATGATGCCGCCTGCAAAACGGTGTCGTCTAAAGATTTCCAAGTAGTAAGAGGGCGCCGTTTGGTTGTCGACTTGAGTGTGCCGGGGCCCAAGTCCTTGGAGCCTGTTCGAGAGAAAGAGGCTGTCCGAAAAGGTATCCCCTTCTTTGGGTCAACAGTGGTCCATAGTCTGGCAGCTCTAGGTTTTCTCCTCTCAGTTCTAGTGGGTTTGGCCTGGTCCAATGGTAAAAGATGCAAGGCTGGCCGATTGAGAGAGGTAAGCCGGACAGCCGAAGCAGTAGGCCCTTCGAGGTTTCCCTTGTCCGGGTCCAGATAAACAATAGCCTGTCGCTTGACACATTTCGCACTCGGCGCCTGGGGAATGTACTCGTCCCCGTCGAGCTGATCCACCTGGTCTTCGTCAGAGTCTGAAGGTGGGGTACTACTGGATCGAACCATGCAGTTTCGGATTCTTCGTCGCCCATATTTCTTGACGTGTATGCGCCGCGCGTTTCGCTGCAGAAAGTCTTCGACCGACCTGAGGACTGGGTCTGAGGTGCTAATCGCAGGGGGAGAGGTGAGAACAGAGCTTGCATCGGATTGCAGTGCGTTGTCTGTGTCCATAGCAGGTGCGCCCGGACTTTCTGGACAACGAGCTGGCCCGTCGGCACAGGTATCGCAGGACGGTAGTGTAGAGACTCGAACAGAAAGAGAGTCAGGAGCGATAGGGATGGTGGATTCGGCTCTTCCGTCGCGTTTGGCTGGTCTACATTCCGACAAGCCATGAGATGATCGAGGTTGTTCTGGCGTTGGATCATAGAAACCAAGACATGGGTCGATGGCGACATGGCGTTTGCGCTTTCGCTTTATTATCTAGAGCCATACTGGTTCCTACAACTAGTATGAATTCCTCATTTGAGAAGAGCTCACCACAAAGTCGGTAGCCTGACTCGGTGAAACAGACATGATAATGATCTGGAGACGAACCGTAGCTTCAGATCAGAGCGGCTGGTCAGAGGAAGGCATTGAAGTCAAGGCGTTATTTCCCAGAAGATGCAGCTGGCAACAAGAGCGTCTTGGTACTACTGTACCATTTCAATCAATTCGTCGGTCACGGCTCCCGTTTTGACGAAATCGGACCCTTGTCACGGGTCACCAGCACGACTGCCGAATCCATCAAAGGTCAGTTCTTTTTTTCGCAAAAATCGCGCCACAGAGGGCCGAAAATCCAAAAATTTCGCTCCGCTACCGCGGACTCTTGCTTTCCTGTGGGTACAACAAAGCATTTACAAGTTATTGAAGCCAATTTTCCAGTAAGCATTGATGTCGCGCCGAATTGATTGAAATTGTACAGTAGGTAGCAAGTGCGAATCCGAGCCATAGGAAAGGAATGCTAGTCACAACACAATTGGATGGTGTGACTTCGGACCAAGTGGCCAGCAAGGGCCAGCAGAAAAACAGTAGAGTAATATAAGAAACCTAGACTCCACGACCACTGGCATGGCGAATACAAGTACAGTTTACATATCTAGGCAAAAAGGAAAATAAGGATCCAGATAAAGGAAGCGAAGGAGGGTAAATGTAGTAGTAAATGTGCGGCAGATAGTATATAACATGAATTACAGCGACCATGACGCCGTCAACTCCCTCTGCGAAATCCCTTTCAAAAACCCCGAACCCAATGTCAGGGGACTTCGCCTCCCATTCCAGACTCAATGACCTCGGCCTCCTCGTTGCCTTAACCTCCCTCTTGGTATCGAGTTGCCGCCCGATAGCCCTACCAGGGAGCAGATCACGATTGGTGTCGTCGAGGGGGATAGGAAACACGATCTGCGGTAAGAGTGGGGCCAATGAAAGCGGCGGCGGCGACAACGACGGTGGTGGCATCCTTGAACTCGGACCCGGATCTGACGCAACAGGCAAACTTGCGACCATTACCGTCCTGCGCTCGAGTTCCTTTGCCGCCATCTCCTTTGCCCACTTTCTCTCCCTCTTCCCAGGCTTGTTCCGCTTGTTCCGCTTGATCTCTGCAGCGGCACCAGCGTTGGGGGGTTTGGTCTCCAGATGCCGAGGCCGATGAGCTTGACGGCAGTCGGTGGAGTGAATGGGATTGCAAGGGGATTAAGGATCTGACTGGGTGAAGTGGGTGGGTTGAATGGGACCATGGGAGTGGGCTTTGACACGAGCGACATGTGCGGAATGAATGCGACCGCAAGGGGATTGAGGGGCAAAGGAGGGTCCTCAACAGTGTCGGGCTCAGGCAAAATCAAATCCAGATTGCCGCCACAGTCAGGGAGGGGAATGAAGATGGGGTTGAAGAGGTCCTTGCCGCTGTCACAGTCGGGGAGCGGGAAGAGGACGGGGCTGAAGAGGTCCTCATCGCCATCGTCAGGTAGCGGGATGAGGATGGGATTGACTTGAGGAAGAGGCAAGGAATGTGGATCGCGAAGTTCGCGATCACCGATGTTGAGCGGGATGCGCGTAGGCTCGATAACTTCATCCATGGCCGGTGCCTCAAACGCCAATTCTTCACCCAAGTCGACTCCAACGCCTTCACATCCCAAGTCCTCCAGCATATATAAGTCCATGCCCTCCTCCTCAACGATGTACTCGTACACTAACAGATCCTTCCCGTGCATCGACACATAAACATACCCGGCTCCGAAAACGGTGACAAGGAGGGCGAACGCGATCTTGGCAAAGCTGGAGAGCGAAACAGAATTCGGAATTGTTGTGGGAGCCAGGGGTGTAGATGAGGCTAGGGCAATGACGATGGCAGTGGCGGCTGCGAGCACCGTGGCAGTAGCGGTGATACTCTTGGAAACCTCGCGTGCGTGGCGGAGGAGTGGGTTCGGTTGCAGGGGCGAGACTAGTGCGGCTGCAGGAGGGACCGATGCACCAGAGGCTGCAAGGTTTGGAGTTGGAACCGAGGAGGGTGTGAAGGATGGGAAGTTGCGGACTGTCTCGAAGGGTGCCAAAGACGAGAGCTCAAGGATGGGAATTGCTGCTGTGACCCATGAAGAGATCGCCGAACTAGCGTTGAACAGCCTGTCGAAATGGAGATGGTCAAGTTCCGCCAATCACTGAGCACCGAGTTCCACGACGTGCTTGAGGAAGGGCTCGAGAGCGCGTTTCCGGTCCATACGCTCAAGCTCCTGACGCAAAACCCTGACCATTTTCTTCACAGCTCCTTGTATTGCCCGTTTGAAAAGTGCCACATGCGCGGATGTGACCCGCTTCCATGCGAGGAGTGCCGATATTCCAAAGAGGAGCGCAAAGAAGAGCAACAATATGGCCAATGACGGGTGGTTGGGGGAAAGGTCAGGCCAGGGAGGTGACGGCGGGTCCGTTGACTCGCTCTATCACATCGCCCCCCTCCCCCACCATCACCCTCGCTAATCCGCCATCGTTCGTTGGAGTCGTCTTCAGCGTCTGTACCAATTACGTTTTAGCTGCCTGTCAGTGTCAGTACCTGGCAGCGCCCCTGTGGCCGGCGTCCCTGCTG